>VZSV01000017.1:4352499-4376108 GCA_013398735.1 Nothocercus julius
ATTGGCTTTCTTCCAGTCCTCCGGCACCTCCCCCGTTCTCCAGGACCTTTCCAAGATGATGGAGAGCGGCTTAGCTATGACATCCGCCAGCTCCCGCAGCACTCTGGGGTGCCTCCCATCAGGACCCATGGATCTGTGGGTATCGAGTTTCCTTAGGTGCTCTCTGACCCAGTCCTCCTCACCCCGGGGCAGGTCTTCCTCTCTCCAGGCTTCCTCTCTTGTTCCTGGGGCCTGGGACTCTAAAGGGCCACCCTTGGTAAACACCGAAGCAAAGCAGGAAACACCGAAGCAAAGCAGTATAAGCTAGATTAAAGCACTGCACTTTGTAATTGTTAGCACAGTTGCTGAAGTTAGTGAATAAGAGACCGAAGGCAACACATATTTTTCAGGAGTGTCAAGACGCTGTGAAGTTATTCCCAGCTACTGAAACAGCCAAAATATCTATTTTTTGAACAATCAGAATAAGGTATATATAGGCTTCCATTCAAAGGTGTCCTAGTACAAGTTGATATGGCAATCATATCGGCTACCTGGAAAGATATTTTTTCACCAGTCAGTTACGTAATAGTCACTCTGGGTAAAAGATAGTCTAAAATATAAATATATAATATTTTCAGGGGATGAAAATATGTACCAGGATTCTGCATGTGTGCTGGGAGGATTTGGGGGTTTTTGTTTGTTCGTTTGTTTGTTTTGTTTTTTTTTTCCCCTAGAAAGGAGGTTTAACTGTAGGATCAGTAACAAAACCTGAGTTCAAGTGACTTTCCACTTTACTGCTTGGCAATCTCATATAGTCAGGGTGATAACCACCTGCATGGCAAAATGGATAAACTAAAAGCAAAAGAAATGTGCTCTTCAGGGGAGGAATTATAGCACAGACTGTTGCCAATTAAAAGGGAGTTGCAAACATTAAATTCCAATAAGACCAAGTTTGACAGGGCAGTTTTGCCTTACAAAGATGCTGCTGCCATTTAGACAGCCCAAAAGTGTTTTCAGTTCACTACTTAAGGTTTATTTCTGTACAACATTATGTTCTTTAGGATCTATAAGGGCTTCAGTATAAATGCTACCTCATATAAAACAACATAAGCTGTTTAAATCAATGTACGTTGCTATCTGAAGGGAAACTGAAATCCTTTGAATTGATTCTTGTTGATCTGTGCTTCTTTAAATAGGTTGCTTTAAAACCTTAATAAATGTGACAAACAAATGCACTGTCAGAGCCTAAACAAACACAGCTCAACTTCTAATACAGTTTCTTCTACTTTGGCATAAATCTTTGGGAGAGAAGTGGATAAATATTGGAAGACTTCCAATTTCCCATTAGCTTCCTTGGCATAAAAATATTTCTCTACTCACAAATGTAGTTTAAAAACGCTCTGCTCTTTGCTACCAATAGGATAGGATCTGTCCTATCCTCTGCCTCAGGACATCTCTTGTACCAGTTAATGGTTTTAGTCAAGCAATGTAGTCTAAAAAGCAATGAAGTGATCCGGGTAAAAAAAGAATAAACTCTGGGGGGATTAGTTGTTTTGTTTTATTTTGTTTTTTTTTGCTGTTGGTGGTTTTGTTTTTGTAAGCCAGATCATTTCAGTGATGGAATGAGAGCAAGAGGCAGAACCAGTGTAAACTTTTTCTTTGCTGAGACAGGAAAGAAAATGCCAAACTGCATCCTGAGAGAAGATAAATAGTAATGTTGTTGTCATTCCCATTGTCTGAGCTTGGAGAAGCTGAAAATCTAGTCTCATATAACTAAAACCACTGCTAGAAAATATTGATTTTAGTTCAGGGGTCACATAGGTAGGTCTTTCTATTCTCATTTGCTTTATTACTTTTATTTTTTGCAGCTGAGTAAGTAATATGATATGAAACATTTTCACGGTGAAATTTTTGAATTATTAATTATCTTTAAATTTCTTAAGACTTTTTGATTTTTCATTTAATATGACCCTTCCTTAGAATAGTTTTGTCTTTAACTGTCTTGAGACTTGACATTCCCATCAGTGCTTTTTGTTAAACAAGGGTTATTAAGTCATTTCCATCTATCAAATATTCTCTGGAAATCTGTTCCTAAGAGAAGTAGGAGGAAAGGCTTAGTCTGGGAAGGACGCTTGTTGTAGTTTGCTCAGAGGATACAGATCAGCGTTTTTTTTTTTTATTATTATTGTATTTATTTATTTTTTAGTTTTCTTGTTAATCAGCTCAGCTAGATGAAAACTCATTATTTGATAGACTGGTAAATAATTTTCATTGTAGTTTAGCATCAGTCATGACAATATATTGATTTAATTACAATCCTAGGAATAGGAATTGTAATTTTTATATTTAATTCTGAATTAGTAGATGGAACATTTTATTCTTTGGTTCAATATCAGCTAAGTTCTTATGACACATTTTCTTGATTTTAACTGTAAAGACTGACTTGAAAGATAAAATATTTAAGGTCACATTGATTATCAATGAACAGAGATCCTGAATCCTGGAGGTCTGACAAGATTCAGGAAAGAAAGAGGGTCTGTTAGATGGAACTTTGGTATCATGGAAAAGTTACTGATAAAGTTAACTATTATTAAATATTTTTGCTATATTCATATACTTATGCAAGTCTTCTTTAAACAGAAATGCAGAAAAGCAGAAAAAAACTATGCACACATTAACAGAAGCTGGAATTAAATCATTTTGGCAGTTTAAATGTTTTCAAGGAAATGCATTCATTTGTCATGTCCCATACTGCTATCTGAATTTGGAGGAAATCCTGTCTTTAGAAAGTGACTGATTAATTCTTCAGGTTGCCCAAGTGATACAGTGACTGTGTTTTCATCTGAGTGTTGTCTGTAGAAAGATCCAATACCACAGAACTTTATTTGTTGTAGTCTCTGTCAGTGGAAGCAAGTAATTTTTTGCAACCTTTTAATGCCTGCAGTGGAAAAGTGTCTGGTATTGGAAAATTACCAAAAGAGAAACGAATCGTGTCTAGTTAGAGAGTAAAGAAGAAAGATAATTTGTTAATTTTCTTTAATACACAGAAACTGTGTTTAATACTAAGTGGTGACAATTCCCTACAGTTGCAAAGTTGACACTGGTGCTGTTGCTACTGAAAAATAATATGCTTTTCTGAAAGGGCATATGCTGACTCCTTCCCTGAACTACAAACCTCTGCACAGAATTCTATTTCCTTTATTTTGACCTTTAGAAAAGGATTTTGTTTAATCTGTGATTGGCGAGTCTCAAAGCCAATTTTCTAGCAGAAAGGCAATTTATTGAACTGCTAAGTTGTGTCCCACTATAATAGTGGGGATGAATATCTTCTTTCCACAAATGACAATTTTTCGAGACCTACAACAAATTCTGAGCTCACATACGAGCCAAGTTTGTGTCAGACTAATGGCAAAGCTTCTTATTGAATGTTTTACAAGGCTAAACAGTGTACATAGCAAAGCTGGAGTTAATAGTTTTCAGGGTCACTTTATAAATGTTGATCTGTGAGAACTGTGAGTGAATGCGTGGTGTGTAGAGGATTTTTTTTTAATTTTGGAGTGCTCTTTCCTATCTCTTGTGTTTAAGATGCTACAGATTTTTGATTGATGCTTCATAACTTGTGATGGTAACAGATATACACTTTATTAAAAAAAGTCTAATTCAGATGAAGATCTTGTATAGTTATGCCTGACAGTCTGGAAAGCAAAGGTTATTCTGTATTGTTTATTATAGGTCTGTTCAAAAACTGAAGATACTATAGCAACCAAATGGGAGTCAGACACCTTAATTCTTTTTTATGTGAGCAATCTCTGTTTGTTAATAGAATATTTTCTTGTTGTTTTCTGGCTGATCAATGTGAGAGGACCACGCACCCCTCCCTCAGCTGGGAGGAAAACATGCCAGCATGCATTATTTCCCCTGAGAAACTGAGAGCAGCCCTAATCCGAGTTGGGAATGGTGGGTGGTAGAGGAAGCTGAGGGGGGAAGAAGAGGTTTCGCAGATGCAATGTCACCCAAGAAAGCTGAAAGACCAAGAAGAGATGAGAAATAGTGAAACTTATCCTGTCTTATGAGAAGGTTCAAGACTTTTTGGACCCACATACTTTCAACATATAATGAAAACTGGAACCGGCCATGGGGAGGACTGAAGATGTAGAACATGGTTCCATAATTAAAACGTAAGAGTTAAAACATATTTTTTTCTCCTACTCTCTTGAAAGAGTATATGGAGAAGCACCTGATTCTTGTAGCTAGATGGTCAAAATTGAATTTTCCCTGTAAGTTTCACAGATGTTACTGTCATGATAGAAGTAGTGCAAAGACTGAACTGAATCTGTGTGCTTAGTAGTTTATAAAATAGATGCTGAGACCTTTGTCATAAATGTTGGAGTCCTAGGCCCTGGGCTATCATGATCAAGAACATTTTCTAAAAATTAAGAAAAGCATAGTGTTCACAATACGTACTCCTAAAGATAATTAGAGGATTAGCTCTAATTCCTGTTCTTATTGTCATTTTCTTTTTGATGCCTTGATCAAAGCTTCCTTATTCCTCATGCTAAACATGCATGGAATTGATAGTGCTTCCATCAAACAACTGCAGTAATGAAACAGAAATGAAAAGCATCTAGCAGGTGATGGAATAAGCATGCAGGGGAGGGCTAAATGAAGTAATAGTACGAAGAACATTTCAGTTTGAGAGTTCATTTGAGATATGCGTGCTTCTGGTTATTTAATGCAGGGACAATAGAGAGAACTAGCAGTGTGGAAATCATTGCCAAGGTAATTAAGATCCAGCAGCAACTGCTGCTTCTTCAAGGGAGGCTTATCAGGAAATCTCTGCATTGTAGAGACTAATGTAGCTAAGGGCAGCAAACAAAAAATACCTATAATCATTTCTGAAATTTTCTATTGAAGCTGCTGCTAATAAATAGCATCATTTAATCATGTAGATTACTACAGCCTTAATGTTCTGTAATATATTAAGGTTAATATACACCTAAAATAAACCTTCTAGATAAACACTTTTAAATTAATGGCTAATCTTGCTTAACATTTTTGTCTGAGAGTTTATTGTGTTAATTTTAATATGCACTAAATAGACTTCTAAGTAATATCTAATTAATAGCAAGTCTTTCCTTGGTGTTTTGTCTTAACTACATCATTCATTTAAGATCTCTGCTGCGATTGGTGTAATTTTCTTTGAAATTCTGTTTTTCACCTCAGACTGTCTTTAGAATTTATCTATCCTTTTTCAGCTTTAGATTTGGAAAGGTGTTATCATAGAATTCATAGTGAAATAAAAATGAACAGACCATAGGACTGATCTTTTTAGCAGAGTCCTTCTGGAACGGACAGACACGCTTCCAGAACAGCTTTTCAGGAGTTTGGCCAGTAGTACGTAGGATGTGGTGGAAAGCAACACATACAGATAGACGAGGTGAACTTGGAAATCGCTACTGGTTCTCAAATGCTTCATAACCCTCCTCAGTGGTTCACGCTTCTGCTGCTGCTGCCCCTCGTCATTGTCACTGGTCTCGCTCCGCTCTTCTGTGTGGGCAGTGGGGAAGCACAACCCTTGTCGTGAAGGGTTGTCTTCATCCTGCCTCCTCCTTGTCTTGGACACTGGCCCTTCCTGCCCAGCCAGCCCTGGCTTCCAGGTCGCTATTCCTCACACGGCAGCCGGCTCCTGCTGCTCTCTGCCAAGAAGTGCCTGTGGGTAAGGTGCCTTCCTGTGGCCGCAGGGCGAAGCAGTAGCAAGTCGCACCTCTAAGCGCTTCCACAAGCAGCCAGAGCGGGGCTTCTGCGGCTCAGGCTCTGATTGTAAATGAAGACCTTCAGTATCAAATTCTCAAGCATGAAATAATGAAAGATTAGCGAACCAAGGCTTCTTTCTTCTTGTGTTGTTTAAAAGATGAAAAGAGGGATGAAGAAGTGCTCCTTGGCATGTCTCAAGTGTCTGGGGGACACCATGTGAGACACCAGTGGCACACAGAAGTTTGCTGCAGACTTCACGTTTTTCAGTGCTTTTATGTAAGGTTTTCCAGAACAAGTATTATGGAATAAGTTTGTTTCGGCTAAATTTTCTATTTATGTTGTGGATTTTGATTGATTGTGTGTAATTTATTTTCTGCGTGCAAACTGATGGATATTTCAGGGTAATGCATTAAGTGAAGCAGGAGTTGGCAGTGTACTTGCTTGTCTCTGTCAGGGACATTTCGGGGACTAGAAATCTGTTACAAGGTGACCCGAGTGATCAGATCACTGACTGCAGCATGATGTTTTCTCTCAGATAGTGAGACTAAATTAAATGCAATTCAGTTTCTGTAGAGAAATGCTCCCTCATTGCATAATCGAGGATGGTGGTAAATAACTTTTAAATGTGTGAATATATTCAGTTTTGTATAAAGTTTTCTGTGATATCTTTACTCTCTTCCTGGAGTTAATTGCTGCTGTCTTTAAAAATTTAGCTCTTTAAGTTAAAAAGGCACCAGAAACACATGCTGAATCTCTTGTTTTGTTGTAAGAGTGTATCATGACTTATACCTGCACACAAGGAGCAGTTGAAAGGCCACTCTCCAGTATTTAAAATATTGTGCTGGACTATTAGGCTACCAGTGGGCACTTAACTGTAATGTCTAAAATCCATTCAACACTTGACACACACAGAACAAAAAATGATGGTTTGAAAGTAATGAAGTACGATGATCTCATCCTTAATGTTTTGTCTTCAAATTTTAAGACTTGCACTTGTTTCCTACATTTGTCATAATTAAAATTTTGTGGGGGCTTTGCAGCTCAGTAATATAGAGTTTTACTTGCTCTGTGTTGCAAGCTTAATGACTGAGGAGTGAGCTTGGGCATATAACAAGCTTTTTTTGCCCAAGTTCAGTGCAGTCTTATTTTAGTTAAGATGTTTAAATTTAAAGTCCATTTGAAGTTTTGTTTGATGTTTAAATCAATTCCAGGAAAGTCACATCTTTTATCTGCTATTTAAATAGACTGTTTCTGCTTTATCACTAAGTTATTCTATGCATGACTGAATTCTGGCATAATAAAAATTTCATGGTGCATTATATGAGGAAGTAAAACAAGGAGGGTTATTTCTGTCTGGAGGTTATAGCTCTGATCACCGTGCAGCTTTACTAGTGCGAGTGGTTCTCACAGCCCCCATCTGCATTACCTTGGGTTCAGCAAACTTGGGTTCAGTTCTCCTCTTCCTGCTCCTCCTGGAGCAAGAGGGTGTCTGGGTCCAAGAGCAGGTTAGAGACTCCACGGGCACTTTATTTGATGGTGAGAATGTGTAATAATACTGGACAGCAAAGCAGACTAACAAGATTATTGTCGTAGCATTGCAGTTTTCCAGACTTTAAATTCAAAGGAATTTAAAATACCAGAAGAGAAGCTGGAGATTGGAAACCAAATGGAGAGGAAACCTGTGGTGGTTTGACTTTAGGAAAACAAATGGCCGAGAAGGGGAGAAGCTGGAGGAGGTGATCTCTAGGGCAAGTCTCAGAAAGAACTGTCTTCAGGGAAGCTTTCTTTTCGTCTAGCTGTTAAGTTTTGCAAGGTTTTGATTACATCTAATATAGCATTGTCATGGAAAGTTGCCCATCTTTCACATATGTAATGCGAAGAAGTTGAGCAGAGACAGACTGGTACAGACCAGTACCTTCTGAGGTTGGAGCTCCCTTCTATCAGAAGGCTGACAGAGCAGAGACTGAGAACATCTTTTATGAAAAAGATATATTTGAAATATAAAATACATTTCTTGAATCTTGTCAATATCCATAGCTATGCTTTATTTGCCCCCTCTTCCAGTGCTTTTAATTTCTGTGGTAAATTGAGGTCTTCGTCTGTTCTTGATTTGGAAAACTGGATAGAATTAATATCACATTGCAAATACGGCTCTACTTACACAAAGGTGCTTTTACCAAATGAGTTTTGATATAAAATGAAATGTACTGCTTGTTTTACCAGCGTGTTATGTATATAAAAAATAACTATGTGCTAATAAATATAGTAATAATTATCTATTAATAAGCCTTGGCATAGAAGAACAACATAAGCTGTTTTTGTGGTTGGCTTGAATACTTTTTCAGAATTCTTGAATCTGGAAAATTAGCATTAAAAATTATTTTAAAAAACATTTAAGCAAACTTTTAAGATATCCAGAATGTTTCCCTGCGGTAGAGATCAAAAAAATCGGTATCCTGATACTGATTGTAGTTATTATGAATTGAATTGTGACTCTGAGTCTAGGGAGGACAATCACGCAGAATCAAAGGGAAGAACTAAAATCTAAGGTGAAACATTACTACATATTGTTACTAGTATGATTATATCTTCTCATCTACAAATAATTTGGACAGTGACTTATGCACTTCTGTCTGCTTCAAGTAAGAGAAAGTATTTTTCTTTATTTTGTACTTTGATAGCCCCATCCTCTTCCAAGCTTTCAGCTAGATTGCCTTCCCCTAAGTGCAGTTCAAGTACCAACTCCAAGCTTTTAAGAAGTCAAGAGCTCAGCGCTTGATGGCATTTGTAGATCTGGTTTTCATCATGTCTTGTCTTCTTGAAGTTCCCTGATGTTTGTTTAGTGTTAATAATAAAGTTAATGAAAGAAAGTTTAGCTCTGAGGCTTCCAGCCTTACCTATGTGTTTCCTTAGTCCCTGAAGCTTTTTCTTCTACCTCCAGTATTACCTCCCCTTTTGCAAGGAAGAGAGGTAATAAATGTGCTCACGTTCATTCTTCTGGATTTGGGGCAATTGGTTGCCGCTGCTTTGGCCTCATTTCTACCCTTCTTGACCCGCAATGTGCCTTTCATTTTCTCCTTCTGAACTTCTTGCAGTGAAGTCCTCCAAGGCAGTACTCAGCCTTGTTATCCCCAGTCTGCAGGCTCTGCAGTCATCCACGCAGTTATTGCAAAACCACCCAGCTGCTCTTTGACTCCTCGGGACTGCCAGGCTGACCGGTAGGCTGATTGAAAGAGCCCCGTAAGGAAAAAATCTGATATATCTTATTAACTGCAAGTAGCAGAGCAGTGTGCAATCTAACATCTCCTCACAAATTGCCAGCAGAGAAGGTTAGCAGAACTAGGATCCTGGTTACTTTTTACATTGCCTTTTATGCCTGCATGACTCTGTGGGGAAGTCCAAAAACCCCAATTTTTATGCTCGTCCAAGTACTGGAACGAGAACATGAGTGCTAGGGACACATGGCAATTTTAGCACTTTAATCTATGTTTTATATATTGTGACTATTCCTATAATTGTCAAAATATGTGGTGTTATCATAATTAATTGGGTTCTGAGCAGTGCAGGATTATAGTTCATTATACAGTGTATCATCTTACCTACAGTAAACTAGTGTTATATTAAACTAACAGGAATTAAATTGCTGTATTTTTTTCTGCTTCGAGGAGTTGATTTGGGAAAAACTCTTCAAAACTGAATTAATTAACCAAGATTGTCTGTTTGAATGATGCACAAAAAGCATGAAATTTGTCCCGAATATGTTAAGAATAAGTGAACATCTGTAACAAATGAGAGCTTTGCTATTTGTTGGTAAAATGACACTTTACATTGCCTTATCTGTTTCACATAATTCTATTAATAATATGCTAGTGTAATTATAAAAATAAAAGTTTATGTTTATGAGTATTGCACTGTGACCTGTACCACATGGTTTATTTAAAAAAAAAAAAAAAAAAAACTGTGTCAATGTGTCATGCATCAAAAATGAGTTATTCATTAAGGATATACATTGTTCATTAAGTACAGGAGAAAAACACAAAAGTCTGCATTCCTGAACTAAAATATATTTAATTTTTAGAAGTTTTGCTCAAAAATATAAAACCCTTTCAGGATGCAGGAGTCTGTGTTTTATTTGCATAGCTGAAAATATTTTCCTTATTAAGATAACTGAGTTGAGATAAAATTTCCAAGGCAAATAAAAACTGACATAATCGCATTATCTGGAACTCTGTGTTCGTTTTGCTTGTTTGCTTGTTAGCTAAGCCAGCTTTTCACTGCCCTGTATGTGGGTGATACACCTGAAGGAAACTGGTGTGTACCACTAAAGGAATTGGCTGCCCTAAGTGTGCATAAGGAGTGTTTACAAAACCGTCACATGGACAGCATGACTTGTTCCACTCTAAGATTCTCCTTGGCTTTGCAGCATACAAAAAGCTATTCTTGGTAATATTTCACAAACACAGGTAATCTCAGAGCAAATTTATACCGCCCACTAACAGCTATACTTAACACATCCATGCAGTTAATAAAAGATCTAGTTGCACATTTCCTTCTCTGTTCATTTGCCCCATACTGTGAGTTCAGGTAGCCAAGAACAGGTTTGGGGCTCAGGAGACTGGGGCTGTAGCTGTGATTTGGCCTATGTCAGGGACAGACACTTGGCATGAACAAGAGAGACCTGCCTTTTGATTTCTTTTTTTCTCACACTTGCTAATTAACTTAGTGTCAGGAAAGAATATTAGTCAACGGAGAACATCTTCAAAGATGTTTCTTCCCCAACAAGTACATATGGTATTGTTTAGGAAAACTTTTCTGGTATATGGAACGTAAGTCTTTTCCTGGTATGCACCAAATACCACCATATGTATGTACCAACATATTCCTTCATTGCATGTAAGGGAGAATATTCTGTGTTCAGTTCTGCATGGTAAAAACTGATGTAAAGCTGTACAATATCAGCAACAGAAGTAACAAAATTTTGTACCTTTTTTCCAAGAATTCTTTCTGTCAAGAATAATCTAAAGCCTTTTGTCATGAAATAAATGTATGTAATTACTAATGTACCATTCTGGATTTTATATCTTACCAGCCTATACATTTATACCAAGAAGATAACTAAGCATGTTTCTAGGGTTGTCCAACTTCAAATCTTCTTTATCCACAGTATTTGGAGAGACTAATTATCCATTTTTTCTATTCCCTGTGTTTATACATTCATCAAAACATTTTTTAAAATTTCTTTTGTCTGGGTAAAAAGTGTTACAATAATTTACCTCTAACTCTCTACTGATAGCTGAAAGCCAAGTATTTTTTGGATTAGCTCATCCATTAAATTGCAGGCTGAAGCTGAAGTCAGAAGAGTAGCAAATCTGGTGATGCAGAGAGGAAATTATCTATCATTTTTATGCCATAGATGAAGTTAATTTGGATTTGTATGAATGACAGTCTTCTCACTTTACTCATCTTGCTCTAATTCTGCTGATTTTATCTAAGTTTTCTCTGTGTTACCATTTCCTCTGAATAGACAACTTCTCAGTATCTTGAACCTCTGTCTTTAGGCAGTTTTTGTGGTAAATAAAGATAAAGGTAAATAGTATAGATAAAGTGCTGGACTGCTGAAATTGATGGGAGTGTTGCCCTTGATTTTATTTGGGCCAGAATTTAAGCTTGTAGCTATATATTTGATACCCAGGAACTAAGGAATACAGATTTAAGTTCTAAACTTCTTCATCCCTCTTTTCATCTTTTAAACAACACAAGAAGAAAGAAGCCTTGGTTCGCTAATCTTTCATTATTTCATGCTTGAGAATTTGATACTGAAGGTCTTCATTTACAATCAGAGCCTGAGCCGCAGAAGCCCGAGACACTGATTACAGCCTGAGCATCTAGTTAAGCATACTCCGAAGGTGAAATCCTCAGATCAGTCTGTGAACGCTGTTTGGGTGCCAGTTTACATTAACCAGCCCTTAGCTAAGAAGACAAAAGTAGCTAAGACAGTATCCTCCCTTGCTAAGGAAAGATTATTCTAAGACTTTTCTGCAAATACTGACTGAGCAAATGTGAAAAGGTCTCCTTAAAGATACATTCTGAAGCTTGAGCTATGCAGCTATCAGTATGACCTCTTCTTGCTAGAGCAGCAGTTGCCTGAACTAATGATCTTCAAAGGACCATAAGGAAAATGCAAATCAAATCAAGTGTTGAGAAAAACGTCTGTAGCAGCTGCTTTTGTTGTCAGAGCTTCCCTGGATAGCATCACGTGCTAGCTCAAGCCATTCACTTTGAGCACAGTGTCTCACTGATAATTATAGCTCTTTACCTAGAAAGATGGACAAGCCAAAGAGCAACTTCCACCTGCCAGACTCCATGATGCAGAGCTCATTGGCAGGACATTAGAGAGAGAGGGGATGGTGCAGTCCAGTGAGAGAAAAAGAACACCTGAAATTTTAGAAATTAGCTCTGAGTTATTTCTGACTTTCCAGGGGACTGAGTCGTTTAAGGTTAATAATCACTGCAAAAACAACTAAGGAGAGCATTTCTGGCAGAGGAGAGCACAGACTCAAAGGACAGAGTCCAAGCCTAATGCATCACTCAGTTAAAAATAAATCTTTATACATGGCACCTTAATAACTTTCTCTTGTCTTAAACACACCTTCAAGAACAAGAACTGATGGATTGAATGAGAAACAGCATAGGTTAATGGTTTAATTTAACCTAAAATGCACAGTCCAACAGTGGCCAATAGCAGACTCGAGGGAAGACTGTAAGAACAGAATGAATATATAGTAATTCTCAGAATATTTTCCCAGGCTCTAGACATTCATAGCTCAGGGATTTCTCCAGCTGTTTATTTACTGTGTCCTATTGGCAGTGGATAACCTTTTCTTATATCAGTTGACTAATAGCTTTTCCTGCAGCTGTGCTGGGTTGAGGAAGAAGTTAAACCCCTTCACCTATCCTGGAATATGTATGCCTAAATTGAAGCACAACTGTTGCAAATCTGAACTGAAAACTTTCAGTATAGCGGTGTGCCTGAGCAAAATTTTGTTTTAATTTCTGTGATTCCTCAAACTGACTGTACACACAGAGTGTGTCTTGACATATATATGTAAACTAATAGTGCAATTGTGCTACATCCTATCATGCTTGGCTTCATACTCCATTGTCTCATTTATTAATCATATCTTTGTTAGCTATTTTAAACCTATTTCAGTGCTGTCTGCACTATATGATACTTACCAGCTAGTAAGGGGATCTTTTTTTTTTTTTTTTTTTTTTTTTTTGCTATTTAAGGACAGTGATATTTGTGATATTCGTGGTCTTCAAAGATACACATGGCTATATTTTTTTAAAGTTTGAATAAATGCAATCCAAACACTATATTATATAGACTAATAGAATAATGTAGTACAGAGCTGATGAGATAGTTATAAAAGTATGCATTATCAATATATAGAAAAGACTAATGAAGCAGTTTTGTGTTAGTGTTTTTTTTTTTAAATTTGTTATTTTTACATCATCATCAGAAAATAAAGCACAATCTATATAAAATAAGTTCAACTCAGATTTCTCAAAGTAGAGGCTTCTATGCAGTCAAGATTTAAGTTAAAATAGTATTTTAATTGATCTTTTTTGCAAAAATTTGATTTGTTAAAATATTTTATGGAAGTAAAAAATGAAGCTATCATATTTGACGTGACTCCCCTCTCAGCATGCGTGTTTATGATTTAAGCTCTAATTTAATTCTACCTGAGTTTTTTTCTCTCATTTGTTGTCTTATACATGTTTCCCAGGATAGCCCACTGGTGTTACAGTCTGACAGAAATGTAACAGTGAATGCAAGAAATCACATGGGGCAGTTAACTGGACAACTGACAGTAGGTGAGTGTTCTTTATTAATTACTACCTAAATCAGCTCAGCTTTATGAATATATTAATATCAAAGGGAAAATATTGTTGAAGAGAGTGAAAAATTCTCCTAATCATCCTTACGCAAATGGATCATAAAAGCTTCAGCATTAGCTGAAGACAAGAGAAAGTGGAAATGTCCCCCAAGTAGTTAAAACATGCTCTAATGAAAAATGGCTATTTTTGAAAGAGTGGTAACAAAAAGAAAAAAAAATCAACAATCATGTCTCAACAGACAATTTCACAGGGAAAAACTGCCATCTTTTTACTAGTTCTGTTAGTCTTCCATTACTTCAGTGGGAATTGGATTGACCCTATTGCTCTTACAATGCATTTTACCAGCATATATTGAAATTCAGTCACAGTAATAGGATATTAAAGAAACAAACCAAAACAAAATCTCAAATACTTTCCCAGTTGCTGCAAAATTTAAATGGAAAGTGATAGTACTGCCAGTCAGTCATTCAAATGGAGTCTGATAGTTTACAAAGTATAAAATATGTCAAATCAAAGCTCCAAACAAAACAAAAAGTCCTCCACTTACTAGTTCATTGTAGTTTCTTTTTCTTTATTCAGTATTTTTCATGTATTTGTTCCCTGCTTTTAAATTCACCGGGTGATCACAAATCATACTTACTCTTTTAGTAAATACACACTACTAAAGAAGTAGTATTTTGTGTATTTTGGTGACTAGAACAGAACTGAGGCTATGCATGGCTATTTAAGAATGCTTACTGAAAAATTAAGTACAACAATGTTCTAGAGCAATTAGAAAGTAATACATATTGGTTGGGAATAGGCTGAAAAATACAGGTGCACTAAAAAGTATAGATATGTGTAAAATACTAATGTATATATAAATTTGAGAAGACCCCTTAGTCTCCAGGGCTTTTCATTTCTTCACAGTATTTATGGTTTTTTTCCATCTTGTTATCTTGAAAGATCTGTTACATTTTCTCATTAAGGTGTTGAGCAGAAAACAATTGATTCTCCTAAGTAGTGGCAACAGAGTATTAATACAATTACAATCTTGACAGTGTACAGGGGATGCACTGATATGAATGTTTTTCATAAAATGTAATACTAAGCTCTATCAGTATCACCATCAAATAATTTGTCCATGTAGTAAGCCTTTTGGATAAAAAGAAAAATAAAGCAATGACAGTCTTGCTTGCTGAGAAAGAAAGAAGGAAAGAAGGAAAGAAGGAAAGAAGGAAAGAAGGAAAGAAAGAGAGAAAGAGAGAAAGAGAAAGGAAGGAAGGAAGGAAGGAAGGAAGGAAGGAAGGAAGGAAGGAAGGGATATTAGAAAGAAATTTGGGAGGGAAAATAAAAAAAAAAAAAAAAGAGAGAGAAGAAAAAGAGCTCTTCTGCCTCATTTTTGGAAACTTAAGACATTCCTCCTTGAGATTTGGCATTTCTCATTTCAATTGCAAAAAATATATATGTCTGTGTGAACATCTGTGACACCATACTTTGTTACAGTACACCATACTTCGTTACACAATATAAAATGACAATGAGTCTTGAACTGTAATTAAATATCAGTTTTCATTTTTTTTCAGAGAGCTTGATAGAACAAACTAAGGATTTATACAAATTTGAGAAGGGGTAGGATAATCATGATTTACCAAAAACAAAGCCTTTATGGTAATGTATCTCTTTCTACTGAACTTTTGGGGGGCAGGAGTCTGAAAGCTCACGGAAGGTTTCTCAGGTTTGCCAGTCAAATCTTTTGCCTCCAGTCAGTTTTTAAATAAGTAGGTTTTTATGGGATTTGAAATCTCTTTTTGAAGAAGCATCTTAACATTTTGTTTTCCTCTTACTGGCTTCTCCCATTTTAAGCTCTCTATTCTCTACATAAACCACTCAAATATCAGTAAACTTTTCCTTAACTTTTCCGCGTGGAATTGATAACTTGCCTAACGGATTTCCCAGTGCTGTGAACATAGACACATTCTTTGTGGTGCTAACCTACACATTCTCTGAGGCCGTAGCCCTTTTAATACTGGAGATACCAACTTTGTTTCAATCCTTTCACAAGTGAAATAACTGTTCCTGAAGCTCATTTACTGGGATGTGTTCCAGTATCTAATAAGAAATAAGACTTTTCTATTGGTTCTTGCTGCCTGAGCCAAGAAGAACTGGCCCTTTGAGATGACTGAAGGAATAGGAATCTTTAAGCATTTGTTTATTTGCCTGATGATTATTCTAGTTCAGAAGTGATCTTTTTCCCCCCAGAACTCTCTCTCTGGTCGTCATTACATATATCGGCTCATATTGCTGCTAGCTTGTTTTACGCACTGTGTTTCCCCACATGTCAAGGCTATGCTCAGGATAGTTTTAAGTCAATTTACGGTTGTGATCTACACTGAGCTTTCATACTGACTGGAGATTGTTGCTTCCAGTTGTAAAAATCTTTGGCAAACGTGTGCCGAGTGACACACCATCTGCACCGATTTTCCTAAATGACCACATCAAATGAGTGTGCAAAGGTAACCAGAGTTGCTAGCAGATACAGATGTGGAAAATTAACCCAACACCTGTTCCAGCCATATTGTACCTGCCACTGCATTTATGGAGCACAGTGCTGTTTCACCTAGCGACTGTGTTATTAAAACCCTCCACTTCAGCTGATAATTGCTAAAAAGGTGAGTTACTTATGGCAAACATTCACGTTGCCTGAAATAGAGACGATATTCTAGTTGCTGACAGCGTTCTCGTGCTGTGCAGCCAACACTGAAATTGTATGCCTGTGTATCCCTACTGACCTACTTAAAGACATCACACTCTTGTTTAATATCATAAAAAATAGAAGTCTAAAGAAAGCATGTGTTCTTCTGTTATGGTCGTTAGGGTGTCATTAGCTTCTCAACCGGCTAGCAGCTGGTGCAGAGTAGTGTGAGGAGTGCAAGGCTGCTAAATTGCAATACTGTATTTGCATCGTTTTTATTTGTACTTCATGTTCCTATTATTTTTCATGAATACAGTATGGCCTTTACTTTTATTTATATTTAAGTAAAAATCTGCTCTTTCTTTGTTATATACAAATTCCTCATACGATATTGCGAAACTCTTAAAAAGTAGTTCTTATGTCTTATTTAATACTTATTGTTTAGTATCAGCACTCACAGCTACCGGTGCAATCAGTAGAAGTTTGAACATTTTATATAGGAATTAACAGGCACCTAAAATTAAAAATGTATTGTTCCCTCCTTTCCAAGAACTTTCGCTGGGTAGTGTAGAGCAGAGTCAGGCAAATTTTGATTTTTGGGGCAGGTAAACCATGGAAATGTTTGCTGAGAAGAGGGAAGGGGTCTTTCCAATAGCAGGTTTGCTAACAACAGAAAACATTTCTTTTTCCCTGTTAGTGGCAAACCTGCTGTGGGAAGTCTCTGCTTTCTTCAAAACTGTTCTTTGCCCCTTCCCTGGGGCCGCATACTGACCCAGCGGGGTGTGTGGCAGCACCCTGAGAAGCAGGAAAATAAACAGTGGAGGAAGCAGTGAGTAGAAATACCTTAAAATTACATTTTAAAAAGTGAGCTATTTAACAATGTAGAAATGATGTATGACAGGAGCATTCTGAAAAGAGAGAGGAGTACCCACACTTTCAGGCAGATGACGTTGCACTCCTATACATGTGTCATGAGTGGTATTTTGTATGTATTTCACATGGCTTCTGGCAGTGATGTTACAAGGCAATGGTTTCTCGTCTTTAAGATTAAAATTGCTGCTTATGTCAAATTTTAGGAAAGTTACAAGTTTGTCTCTGTGGCTTTTGGAATTGTGCCAGGCAAGACTAAGACAACCTGAGGAGCATCAAATTAAAACTGTATATTAAAATAGTAAATGGGAGGTAGGCTGTCCCCAGGGAGCTGGAACAACTGTGCGATGAAACTCTTGATAAATCAGATGTCCAGTTCTGTGAGTCCCTGTGGAAGACAAAATGTTTCTGTGGAGGAGGGTAATAAAACACATGTAGCACATTCTAAACTAGAAGGAGCGAAGGACAAATATTACTAAAAAAGAAAAGGTAGCTGAGGGTACTGGGTGATTCACTAGTTGCACGTTTAAGTAGTCTAAAGTCAAGTCATGCTCTGGGTCTTACGATAGCAAGGCTGCATCCATTATAAGTGTGAAATGTATTTATCCTGACTCTGAGCGCTGAGGAGAGAAAGTCACAGGCACAGCAGTGCTTTCTGTTGGGTTCTGTGTGGACTGAGCCAGAAGACAGGACATGGTGTAGAATTTGGAAAGGCATAGACAGTATTTATTCATCTTGGTGAAGGGCAGTTGTTGATTTAACAACGAGAACAAGATTTTTCAGTTTATGTAAAGATGATCCTAAACTAAATCAGGATTTTCCTTTGCTGTTTGGGCTTACTGCGTATATACAGTGCAATCTTCATTCCCCGTAGATATGCTGAGACCTCTTGGGAACCAAAAAAAATGTTTACAAATGGGCATCAGAGGGTGAGGGGTGTTTTGCCCTCAAGTCTTCTTGGGACATGTGGTTAGGAAATTGCCATTTGCATCCTGGATCTCCCAGGCCCTCAATTATTAGACATAACTTTTAAGACCAATAGAGCATATGTGATATATGCAATGCATATTTACAGGTTTAAGATGTAAAGATGAGCATTCATTGATTTTTGTATCTAAGTTAGATAAGGAAAACTATTCACATCTCTCCCTTCCCAGTCCTTGCTTAGCCATACCCTTTGCATTATGCATTCTGCATAGTTACCGTGACATGACCTTTTCTCTCAGTGTAGTTTTTTCAGCTCTTTTTGCACTTTAAACATTTTTCTATTACAAATGTATCTGTTGTCTAATATTTTGCCTTGTTTTAACAATCAGTTGCGTGCTTATACAGAGAGTGTCTAGATGACTTGGATTGAGCCTCACATCAAGTTGTTATATATTCTGAGTGCTTGAATACTGGAATGTAATATTTTGTCACAAAGTTTTACAGCAAGGTAATGACGCTTTCAAAATATAGGAATATGAATAATTTAATTTAACCTGTCTTCTAGTCTATGGTAAAAATACATAGTTATATCCTTTAAGCTGAGGTGAATTTGAGATAATTTAAGTTTTTTAAAAACAAATTTGCTGTCTTGTGCTTAGCACAGAATTAAAGGATCTCTTGTGGCTTTGGGAAGTAGCAGGGAAGGTAGAGTAGCTGCTGCCTTGGTGGCCATATGGCTTTCAGTTTCTTTCTGGCACAGTGCATGATGTGAGCCAAGACCCAGGCAGAAAATGAGCCTTCTTCCTCAGAGCAGTTCAGATGTCCATCTGGAATCTGAATCTCATCCTTTCTCATAATTTACAGTGCAGTGCGATGTTGTCTCTGTTTCCATTGGTCTAAGTTCTGGAAAAGCCTTTGTACAAACCATGTGGGCTATAGCAGGTTTTGTAGCAGTATCTCATAAAATGCATATAGATATGCTCTTAATGCCTCTGGCTAAGCTGCCATAAGAGTCTACCTCCATTAATTAATTATCTTGTAGCGTGGTATTAGAAAAAAGGTCTGAAAAATGGTCAAAATTTCGACTTCTCTGCCGCCACTTTAATGGATCTCCCAAAGCAGCCTTTCCAAAATGAACATGTTATTTATTGGAAATTCATTCATATTGCTGCTGAGATTCTATGTTTAAATCATCTTGCAGGAATATAAAGCCATGTAACTTGTTTGTTTTGAATCAGCATCAAGAGCCAGTAACAGCTAATGGAGTAGCAAAAGCCAGTTTACTAATGAGTTGCAAAAAGCTCTTTCTTAGTGTTGTTTCTATTTCTAAGTTAGTGACATCATTCTCTGTTGATCTGCTTAAGTACATTTGACATTCAGCAGTGGTGAACTTAGTGACTAGGCCTTGCTGGATGGAAAAATAATATTTTTTTTAATTCATTATGCAAATTAAGTCACAAATGCATTTAAAATATTTGGTATCATCAACTATTAGCCATCCACTTTGTGCTTCATTAACAAGATAACTTCTAAATAGAGAGATACTTTATGGAGCATTTTAGATTTCTTTTAATAATTTATATACATTTTCAATTTTTCAAATAATTCTTCATATCTTTCATATCATTTTAATATCTTTATTATATGTTATGCACAGACATAACACTATATTACTGTTTAATATTTCAAATATTTCAATATTTCAAATACCCTATGGTTTGAAATATATCTTACACCATGCTTATGAATTTCCAAATGAAAACCATACTAAAACATAAAGAGTAGTTATTTCATAGTTATTTCATTGTCAGTTAGTAAGACCGGTGGTATATATGTTTTTCTTTTTGTGTACATATTGCCGTATTTAATGTGAAATCTCCTTCCTGAAATGCAAGAGTTTATCTTCTCACTTCTTGTGCCCAGAATGCAAAATTCCCCCACAAAGGACCATGCATGGAAGCAGTAGTAGAACAAATAACTATATTCAGTGCAATTTCTATGTGGTTACCAATTTCCAGGGAGGGGAATGCTGGTGCACTGCTGGTTATAAACAGAAATCACCTGGTCAGAGAAAGTCTGCGCTGCGCCAGTATGGTCCCTTGATTTCTGTTCTGTCATCAAGAGGTCATCTAAAGACCTCTTCTTACTTCTGCATTAAATGTAATTTTTCCCCCTTTTGCCTCCTTCAAGCTCTCTAAAAGTTTTCCACACTTTACTTTTGGTTCATCTTGGCTTTCTTTCCACTCCACTGAGTTGAGGAAAGCTAGGACACCAGGGCACAGCTTGGGCTAGTTTGTGCCAGAAGTTGTGGCAATCAAAACTGGAGAGCACCTTTTTGCTGTCTGTAATTGTCAAAAAGAAAATGTGCAAAGGGAGCCCTACATCACTGATTTTGAAAGAGTGATGGTGGAGAGGGAACGAGAGTTTGAGATTGTATTTTTAACCCTGTAGCCCTGTGGGCTACTCTTGCTATTACCCTTAACCAGTGCCTTAGCAAGGCTTTTTATCACAGTGTTAACTCTAAGACTTGCTTTGGCTCTAGGGCATCCCTAGGGAGTCACAGAATGGTTGAGGTTGGAAGGGACCTCTAGAGATCACCTAGTCCAACCCCCCTGCTCCAGCTGGGACACCCAGAGCACGGGGCACAGGGTGGCAGCCAGGCGGGTTGGGAGATCTCCAGAGCAGGAGCCTGCACAGCCTCTCTGGGCAGCCTGTGCCAGGGCTCTGGCACCCGCACAGCAAAGAAGTTCTTTCTCCCTCATATGGAGATGGAACTGCCTGTGTTTTCATTTATGCTCATTGCTCCTTGTCCTGTCACTGTGCTGGTGTAGTCATCACCTGTTACTTCACCAGTGATCTAACTCTGCTTACCTTCTGGTGTTATGGGCTTTTTACTTTATCTTATTATATTTTAAATGCAATTCTGAATATCCCCACTGTTTCTAAATATTTGTCATTGAAAATTAGGAAAAATTATATTTTTTCTCAGTCCTCAAATAGTTAATCCTGACTGCTAAAACAGACGCATTTCCTTAAGATGCCAGAGGGCTCCGAGAAGTGGTTGGGTTTAATTGTAAGAGTAGACGCTGAGTGGGAAGAGGTCATTAATGCTTTGCATGGTGGTACAGAAGTGCTAGTGTTTAAATGTTAATCTATTGCCATCTGTCTTGCTGTTGTTACCCACATGCTGTCAGCCAATACAGACAGTGTAACTGCTACCCAGATGTCCAGAGCAGGAATAAGTAGTTTTGTTTTGTAGGAGGGAGATCCCCAAACTCAAAGAAATAGATACTGGTCACAGATATTTTAATGTTTTGAGAGACGCAGTTCACATCTTTAAAAGTATTAATTCTTTAGGTTTATTAATTACTAATATTTCACTGAACTGCAAAAGCAGGGTCTGTGCGTGTGTTGTGACTTTCGAAAGGCTGCTGCTGGGTGCTAAGCATTATTAAATTACCTGCAGCATCTGGCCCTTTAACAAGTCCCTGGCAGGACATTAAGATTTTATTTTCACTCTTTTTTTTCTCTTCTGGTGTTCAGACAGCTCATTAATTTTGGTGAGAATATATCATTCTACCTAGGAGTGAAGGACGTAAAAAGGGCAAATAAATGTGAAGCCATCTTGTATATAAATGCAAAAAAATATAATTCATAAAGAAAGAAAAAAGTTTTGAGATCTTCTGATGCTCTCCTTCAATGCTGCGACAAACACTTAGGAGTAGAAATTCAGCAGCACGCTGTTGCTGTGGAAGATGTTGAAGCAACTGCAAAGAGATTTATCAAAAAGATTGTGAGGAGTAATTTCATTCAAGACTTAGAGTCTTTATTCAGCTCATTTCTTTTTAAAAGTTACTGACTCACTTATGGGAAATTAGCTTCAGTTTCTATATGTGGATGTGGATAGTCAAGCTTGGAAAAATTATCCTTTTGCACATTAAAAAAAATCATCCCTGCAAAGTCATGACCCCATTAGATGTAAGGTCCTAGTTCATGTCTATTATATGGCTAATATCAACCCCTCAAATCTGCTAGTTAAACCTCTCAGCTAGAATTTGCTCTCACGTGTCTTCCAACTATGAGAGATTGCCACTGTCTATTATGTCATAATTACTGTGTGTTTTTTAAAACTCTATTTTTATGACAAAATTTTCTTTCTGTCTATTGTATTGCTATGCCTGAGTCCTGTAAAAATACAAAAATAACTTCAGTAAAATATTGAAACTTTAATATCTCATTGCACAATGCTAATTAATGACCCTGTATAGGAAATAGCTGTTTTGTTGTGCTTATTTATCAAAATAATTACATTTTTACATTATTTGTCTTTTAACAATTTTCCTTCCTTTCAGAACAGTATGGAGTTTCTAACCCCATATTATGCCAATACTAGAGATTTTTAATTCTAGCATTTGTAAATTGGCAGAGCAGTCTTGTAGTTTATTCATAAGCATGTAGGTGATGTTTAAAGATATATTTAGTAATTGTTTTTTTCTGTACAAATAAATATATCTCTGACAATATCTGTTTCTTCCTTAGGTTACTCTTAGGGTGATAAATATTGTAGTTGCAGCTGAATGCTGAACAGATGGCACTCAATGCATGATTAACTGATTATTTAAGAAAATCTATTAGCTTTCTTCCTGTGTATGAAGAGTGTTCCATGTATCTGAAATTAGTCACCTGGAATAGCTATCACTCAGTGATTCACTGATGTCGGTTATAGATCTAAATAATATGAAATGAGCAGTTTTTCCAAATCAAAATTAAGAACAACTTTGCCATTAAGATAAGTTATTCCAACATTAGAGTCTCAAAATTTATGACTTTCCAGTCATGAAGTTTTGGATCAACAGTCGGTTTGGAGAAACTGTTTTGTTACTCTGAGTTCCAATGCGTTACCAAACCCCTCAGCTCATACCCCATTAAATTGTCAGGTGCTAGCCAAAATATAGAAATATAAAAGACATTTGAAGTTTATTTGCAAGTCAAAGACAGATGAAAGAAGATGCTGGTGTCCATATTAGAAAATTAAGGGGAGAAACTTCAGTGCTGAACTGATTTTAGAAATACAAGAAACATTTTTTTTAATATTTCCTGCAAAACTTATTTGGCTCTGGTAGCTCATGGCCTTTATTTAAGTCTCCTTCCCCAAAAATGTGATGAACTAAATTATTCAATTCACAAAGTTGAATTTGCATTTTGAAACCTTTTAATAACATTATTTAGTGCATTTCGAGGCACAACTGGGTATGTATGTATAGCTGGATAACTGGGCAATGAAAAATCACTGGATAATTGGGCAATGAGAAATCTTATGACATTCAGCAAAGACAAGTGCAAGGTCCTGCACTTGGGGAGGAATAACCCTGGTCATCAGTACAGGCTGGGGACTGACCTTCTGGAGAGCAGCTCTGCAGAGAGGGACCTGGGCGTCATGGTGGACGACAAGTTGACCATGAGGCAGCAGTGCCCTCGTGGCCAAGGAGGCCAATGGGATCCT
>VZSV01000017.1:4376638-4442406 GCA_013398735.1 Nothocercus julius
CCTGAGCCACCTGCTGTAGGTGACCCTGCGTGTGCAGGGGGGTTGGACTGGATGATCTCTAGAGGTCCCTTCCAACCTTAAGCGTTCTGTGATTCTATGATTCTATGAACTGGACAAATTGAAAATGAACCACAGGGCAATAAGTTAATATAGAGAATACAAGTAAAAATGTTTTAGTTAGCTCTTACTTTCTGTTAGTAAATAACCAAATTATTCAAAATATATAAAAGCAAGTTTCAGAATGTATATGTCTAATTTTTACAGAGAATATTACCAGTAAGTAGGAGAAAACTGAAATCTTTTCCTTTTTAAGTATTCACAAAGCAGGATACAAAACAGAAAACTGAAATACTTTTTAAGTATTCACAAAGCAAGATACATAACAGTTAGTAAAGAAAGGGAAAGTTCACAAGGTAAAATCAGGAAGAGAAAAGGTAAAGAGCACTTAGGTGAGAGGGATGTATTTCACTTCATACCCCAGTGGAAATCACCTCAGGGTGCTAAAACACTCAGAAGAAAGGTATTTGCACCATTGGTAATTATTTTACAGAACTCACAGATGACAGATAAGATCTCAAAGGATGAGGATAGGTCAGACATCAAGTCTGTGATTAAGAGAATTAAAAAGCAAGGGTATAGATGCTTATAGATAAGTGATTCTCACTACAATATCTGAGGATTTTTTAGAACATCAATGGAACAGTCAGACCAAAAATACCTAAAGAAAATATATGGTGATAAATAGAAGCAGTTTTAGAGAGGAGGAAATGACCTTATAGCCTGCAAAATGTTATTTTTCCTCTGGGAAAAAAAATGTTAGGTTTTTATTGTGTCTTTTAGTTTGATCTGTGTGATAAGGAAAGTTCACCCTGCCTTTACGGTCTTGCTCTTGCTGTTGCCATTTAATTTGATTGTGCTGTTCATTAAGCACAGCATGTGTTCATGTATCTCATACCATGTACTGTTCTCTTTTTTTAATCTGTTTTCTTTTCAGTAGCATATGCTGTAAATAATATGTTTTTGAGACTTAGAAGGCAGCATTGAGTTTTCATAAAACATGTAACTGCCAAGCAGCATAACAGTAACCTAATGGCCTAACTCAGCTAATAAAGACAGTGGAAACTTTCCTACCAATTTCGTATCAACATGTAAAGCACAAACTGCTGCAGTAAGTCTCAGCTTCAGAAAGGAATGCAGTACAACTTCGTACAGAATTTCAGTTGTGGTACAAAAGTGTCGTAACACAAAAATCTGAAAGTTCCAAGTTTGAGGATAACACTGATGTCTCTTGAGTTGTTCTTGTTTTTATTTAGTATTACTCAGTTTACATTCATCACGAGAAAGAAAAAGTGACAAACTTTCTACTCTCACATTTTGGAGTATTTGCTGTGTCCAAATCATGGAGCCTAGTGGGTCTCTGGATCACCAAGAAGCAAAAACTATGCTGCCACCATACCTGTTTGTGTCAAATAGTTCTGCTTTGTAGTCTTCATTCATATGGATTTTCCCTATAGAAAGATGAGTGGCTTATCTCTACACTAATAACCAGCTGTGTTGGCAACAGGTATTATGCACCATAGTCACATGCTGAAACAGATACATGAATTATTTTTTTTTCTGGTCTAACACTAGCTCCAGTTTTTTTTATATGTGTCCTTACGATTCAGACTAGGAAACCTCAAAGCCTCTCCCAAAAGTAGTCCCCTCCTGACAGATCTGTACCAGGGATGTCAACAACTAACAGACCAGTTTAGTTCGTATTTAGTTGTCACTTTAACCCTTTTTTGATATATAACAGAGGTAGTCCCTTTTCGTAGCAAACAGAACATGGAGAGTGTTGCTGTTGCCAAAAATGTTTCCTTGCTCTAGCCGAAAGCTTGCTTTGTTCAACTTCCTCAATGCCTCTCTTCAGCTGATAGAATTCCTTCATTTATATTGTGTTTGCATTCACTGAAAATTATCTGAGACCCCTGGTGGCCAAAATAATATAATACCTACCATTCCTATGAATATTTACAAAGTTTTATCTATATGTATATTTCAAAAATATTGAATTTAGACCCAGCCGGAGGCTGAATCTTTATTAAAAATGCTCTATCTCTTTTATCACCAGTCTCAAAAGCATCAACACATTTTCAAAAACTAACTTTATTTGTCATCCAAAAATACCCTGAATTTCATAAATATTTAAATAATCCATTTTGTATTGAAGAATCAAAAGAATTTCATTATTTTTGCATTACAAGGATCATAAACTCATGATAATTCACTCTAAATTCCTAGCCTGGTATTTCGCTTATATCAGCTGATTTTATATGCATTTCTATATCTGAATTTGTTGTCATGAGATGGATAAGGAAGATGGTCTAGAAAACAGACACTACTGGTAGTGTTCGTCTGTGTCTGAGGTAAGCATATAGAACTTCTTCATAAACGGAAAATAATCTTCCTGGAAACAAATAAGACAAAAGAGTTTGCCAGGGATAATCCTTAAACTAGATACAGCTACTGAGAAGCTGACTGTCTGAAGTGCTATCATCAGTACAGCTCAAAAGCTTTTCAGATGACCAAATTCTTGACAGGAATTACCTTTCCAGGCAAAACTTGGAAGATAGATTTACCTGTACATTGCTCCAGGCTAAGATATGCGTTATCCAAGCAGAGATGGTATTCTGGATTGCTTGAAGTTCAGCATAGCCAGTAGGCTTTCCTCTGCGAGACTGAGCTAAAACATTTACAGATAATATATATACATGTGCAATGTGTTTATGCAACTGCTTACTCTTCTTTCAAATAGCAAATGAAAATGTAATGAAACAGAATTCAGTTTTTGTAGCATTCATTACTCTGTAGGCAGTGTAACTTCTCACAGCCGTTGTCATGACATCCACATCTGGTTCCACATCAAAAAGACCAATTTGGCATGTATTAATTTTTATTAATAATCTCCCCAGTGATTTGAATAAATCAATAGCTCTTTCAGGAGGTGTATCCCTGTTCTTAGGTTCTTTTAACATAAAAAAGTAGTTCCTGTTAATGCTATTTTGGACAAGCGGAGTTCTAGGGATATTTTTATATAACATGAAACTGAGGATGCACAAATGCTGAGTATCTAAAATATAAGTATTTCTTAGCAGAAGCAATCATGTTCACTACTGATTATAGTTCTGTAAGTCATTCTCCATGAAAAGTTGCATGATTCAAAATACAGTAAAGGGATGGGACAGAGCATCCCAAGGTGGGCTGTTACCTGCACCGATATAATGAGTAAGAATTTGATAGGTCTTTTTTCTTCTCTCAAATTTCTGTGTAGTTCATTTAGAGCAGAATATTTAAGAAAGGATGGGCCCGTGATGGACACGCTCTTTGAACTCAATCTGCTTGGTTTTATTTACCTCCTGTACCACGGACATCCTGGCTGACCTTTAGCTTGATATGGTAGGAGAGGTTTCTGAACCTGAGAACATTTCCTCGAAACTTGCCTTGTATGAGCTGCGTGACTGTGCCCAGCTGCAGGTTGTAGAGGGTCTCCAGGCTGTGGGAGCTCTCAGCCCTCCTCTTGCTCTGGTCTCCATCCAAAGCCACGTGGCTTCCAGCAGCGGCAACCTCAGCTGGGCTTCCAGCACGTCCCCCCTCCAGGCCCCCTCTGCGCCAGTCCTGCTCTTGCAGAGGTGCTGGGTGCTGGGAACCACACCTGGAATTAGATCTACCTGCGTTTTGGAGAATGACGCTGCCCTTCTTCTGTAACCCATTTTCTGTCTGCAGAATGAAGCAAGAACGTCATGCTGTATATAAATATATATATATAGTGATATTTAAAAAATTTATGAACTCTGTGATTATTGCCTTATTGTAGAGAGTAAGTGCTATATGTGATCATAATGTGATCTGGTATTCAAGAGTTTCAGGATTCTTAGCAATTATATCATAATGCCCGACGTGAAGCAATGAGATTGTTTTAAAACAATCGTATTTGTTGTCTGCAAATTATTTCTATAACAGAATTCTCACTTGCGCTTTCTGATAGTAATTCAAAGTTCAGTCTTCATGGAACGTAATAAGATTTGTCTAATTTTGAACACTACTTACCACTGCTACTGCCAGCAGTAGAGATGATTAATCTCATGGCAATTTGAGGGTCATCATGTAATCATTTGGGTTGTGCCCTTGGGAACATATGTCTTAATAATTTTTTTGTCTAGATAAAAGGCCATAGAAAAATACCCTTCGTAAACAGAATGTTCATCTTATTTTTATTTCAGGGATAAATGAATAGGGGACTGTGGGAATTGCCAAACATAAGCTGCTTTTATATGCATAGAGTCTAATATCAGCCAAAAGTTCAGTTTCTACACTGAAATTATACTCTGTTATGGCAGACTATAACATAAATAATTCTAAATGTCTTTAACCTTTCCTCAGACTTACACTGGAAATTTAAGTGGCTACTGCAGACCAGTCTTATAATTAAATGGAGTTGGAAAAACAATTGAAAAGTAAAATTCTGCAGGAAAAAAAAATATTCAGTTCCAGGAGAGTTTTGAGTTTATGAAATCAGACTAGTGATTAAAAGGAAAAAAAAAAAACTTTTTAAAATTTTGCACAAGGGAATGTATTTTAGGTAGTTATTAATACTGTTTTCATAAATTTTACATTATATGAATGATTTTTTTCTTATATGCATTTTAAATTTTTAAAAATGAAGAACAAACATTTCCAAGCAAAGAAGGAAACACTGAATTCCAAAAATATACCAAAATTGAATCTTTTAATAGTGTATTTTTTTTTTTCCATTCTGACAAGGAGTGGGTAAAATGAGATTGGACTTTGTGATGCTAGAGATTTTGTCTGTTGTTCCAAAGTTACATTTTGTACAGAGTTGTTGGTGCCAAGGCAGTCTTAGGTTAGGCTTTGATAAGCCACAAGTTTGTCTAATTACCAAAGTTGGTAAGGCTATTTGATTTTTGAACCCTACAGTGTACAATTTTATTAGGGCAAGCTAACAGCATTTTTTTTTTTCCACCCGAGAACACAGTGGCAAAATATTAATGATATACAATTGTTCTCATATCTTAAATTAAATGGCTAAATAGTAGCACACATGCTGAGTAGCATGCTGTATATTGAGTTACATCAAATATGAAATTAGCACTTATTTTATCATCAATAATTTATGTAAGAACTTCGTGGGTTTTTTTGTTTTTTTTTTTTTTAATCTCAGACATATTCCTTCAAAGCCACAAATTTCCTGGAAGCACTTATATTCAACAAGAAAACATTGATCTTTTTTAACCTCTATGAGTCTTCCCATTCTGAACCATGAGAAGTACAGTAAAGAAAGAGTTTTTGCATAGCACTGTCTAAAGAGGATTGCACCTTCCTTTTATTACTGTGAACAGTGTTTGCTCATGACTACTAAATGTCACTGTAAACTATATTTTGAGCATTAAATAACAGCTGTGTATAGACTTTCAGTGAATCATATATTTAAAAGCAAGTCACTTGTAATTTTTTCAAGTATTTCATACCAATGTATATTTTTTTCTATTTCCTCCCTCATCCAAATTGGAATGACATGCAGGATATTTCTCTGTCCGTAATACCTTCCCTATGATTTTTATCTATATGGATTCCTAAGTTATTCCAGGACTACTTTAGAAATCTAATTAGAGTTCAATGAGAAAATTGTCAAATAACTGTTCTCAAAGGTCTTGAGGTTTGCCTTGCAACTAGTTACGCAGTACACGGTTGCTTTTCAGTGCCATTTTCATGGAATTCTGCTTTCCTTGATGTACGAAATAAAAAAATGATCAGATTTAACTGACAGAACAGTGAAGAATAAAGATAAGGTCTGTAAATGGAAAAGTACTGTAAGGAGGGGTTTGATATCTGCAAATTTTCTAAGCTGTACTATTATACGCAAACCCATAGACCTGTTGAATCTCAGAATTAATTTAAGAATTTTGTGCCTTGAGATGTTTTAGGAGTTAGATTTCATAAAATATGAGGTAGCATATGATATTTCAGCTCCTCTTTTAAATCTTTTTGCTAGCCAGCTGTTCAAGTTCATAATAGAACTGAACGATTTCCTCTAAAAAGACCTTTCTGCCATATTAAGTTGTTAAATGATCTTGATGGTATAGGCTCATGTGTTACATTCCCCCACTGTCAAGAATTTACCGTTTAAGCAGAACAAACCCCCAAGAGGTCTCCCCAAACAGGCGTTTCAAGATCTCAGAGTTTACGTACATTCTAAATTCTTACGTTGCCTTCCACTCTTGGCACTGAAGTATGTTTTTATAGTGATTTTAGATTCTATTCTGCCGTAGTGAAAGTTACACTGTCAGTCTGCTTAAGAATGTTTTATAGTACAAATTATCTATTAGGTTTACACAAAGCCAAGCATTTTATAAAAACTTGATTTATTTTGTGTGTTTTAGATATTCCTTGCATGCTGATGATCCCTTATATTTTTATGAAATATATTAGATGAACCATCCTCTTCATTTCAGGAGCTGATGCTGTGGAGGCCCAGTGTAAGAGATTTGAAGTGAGAGCAAGTGAAGGTGGAAAAGTACTGTTTTCTGCAGATGAAGATGAGATTGTCATTGGAGCTGACAGACTCAAAGTAACAGGTACAGCAACAATAAGGTTTCTAAATGGATATTAACTCTGTGTTTTTTATAGCCTTAGTGATAACTGAGCCTAAGCCTAAGCCTGTTTACTAGCTTTAGTTCATCTATCAGACTTCCATGATTTCTTTTCCATTGCAAAGGAAAAAAATCTTATCAGCAGTGATTCTTTGACCAACCAAAATATATTTCATAGTATAACAAAAGTATTCCTCTGGAGGCAAATTTGATATCAGACTCTGCAGGACTAACTGTGGTATAAATTACCTTTACCGCAGTGATCTATTTTTTTTACAGATTATAATTAATAAAGCCTTGTTTTATGGTGCCTATGCCATTTGCTTAGGCAATGTGCCTTCACAGTGATTAAAGCTACCATTATATATTATGACCTTTGGTTATGCCATATGTGCAGTATTAGGTCTGGTTTCTAGTGAATTAAGAGTATGCACTCGGCTTTACTTTAGGTGGCTAAACAGGAATGTAGCAAGCTCAAAGCATTTCTTCACCTGAACATGTATTCAGTAGAATAATAATAATAAAAAATCTGTTATTTTACTGTCACTGTAGAATAAAAAAAAATGTCAGTAACCTTCTTGATATTAGAAAAGTGTTAGCTTATAAAATATCAGTTAGCTCGGTTTGCTTTAGGAAATGCTTTAACTTCGACTGCTTTTTAAAGTCTTGCCTGAACTTGTGCTGGACCTGAGCTATCCAGTCATAATCTAGAATAATATCCAAAGTCTGAAGCAAAGTTGTTTCACCAGTCAAGAATAACCATCTTTTAGTCTCTATCTAGAGGTGCTGGGACTAAGGAGTTTGAAATCTGAACATGCTACTTCTAAAGTTCAGTTGTGTAGAAAGTACTAGATGATGCTGGTTTGTGATGATGAAGATAAGAGATATTCCGATTGGCTTGCACATCTGATCTGCATTTTTAGCAAATATACACCTTTTTAAAAAGTTATTAGGTAGTTTTACTTCAATGTAACACCAGACATAGCATTAAAATAGCTTTAGCTGTGGTATTACCTTATACCCAGTTCTCACCAGACCCAGGAATTTAGGTTCAAGGCATGAACTTTCTTCATAACCTTCAGAAAAAAAAATAATATTGTTGCTATTCTTCCAATTCGATTTGTGTGTGATCTCTGTTTATCTTCTTTAGCCCACCATTCTTTTTCAATACTGCTAAAGCATTTTAGACCCAGCAGTTTAGTGATGCTGCGATATTCAGTACAATATTATAAGCTTTATGTATTTACTGAATTAGTTGTAGGTGAAGGAAAAGAAAGAGAATGATGCTGAACCCTGTTAGGATTCAAACTCAGTCAGCATGTTAAGTACTGGAGGATTAATCTTAAGTGTACAATTGACATAGCAGATTTGAAATAATCTGTCATAAATTACAAAATGAAGCATTTTGCAAAAGGCATTGAGGATTGAATTTTCTGCCATTAGGAAATCTAATCATATGTTGTAGATGTCACAGTATTTTTTTTTTTTTTTATCAGACTTCAAAAAGCACAGCCTTGCTCAGCTGTATTTAACTTCAAAGTAGCTTTAGCACCTGCAAGTACCTGTTGGCTTCAGGGGGATTAGAAAGCAGATGAACAGATGGAAATAGTTTCAGTGATGATTAATATGGAATATAGGATTCTTCCTTGTGAAAAGAACAGTTTTTGTCTCAATTCTCGGAAATAAACCTGACTGTATATATTTTAATACTAATCACCAAAAAAAAAAAAAAAAAAAAGACATGAAAATCTAAGTTAATGCTACTTTGATATCTTTATCTGCCTCTTAGGGATTATTGCATACCTGTTGACTTCCATCAGGGAATCTCGCTACTAGAGTTGTTTGTACAAGTAATTGATTTTGGTTCAGTGACTAAGATGAAAACTAAACAAGAGAGATTTAGGATCACATTTAAGTGAAAGGACTTTCGGTGAAATAGATAAATTATTTCAGGAGTAAAGAAAAAAATCAAAACATTTTCATGAATTGCTTAGGAAAAAAAAGAAATAAGAAAGAAAATTAAATATTCAGACAGTAATCAATATATCACAAGGGAAATCAGCCACTGTAAATTTGAGGCTTACAAGTTCTATTTTTTCATTGACTTCCATTGAGGTTCATGAAGTAGAATATGAGGTATGTGCCATTAAAATACCCTGATGTCCAATATTTAACGCCATCTCTTTAGAAAAATATGTTGAGGTATTTTGTAACTTCAATTTGAAAGAATAATTTATTTTTAAAGCATCATTTGAAAATTATTCTCTTTTTAAGTATCTGTTTAAAATAAACTAAATGAAGTTGAGAGCATTCTTTCTAATACTTTGCTAATCACTTGGGGATCTTGAATTCATATTTCATGAGAATACAATTTATAATGAGTATGTAAAAGACAAGTGTTCAAAATGTTATTCTTTAAACCCCTAGGGCCTCCTTTAGTCTAACCTTTCCATTATCTCTTAAGAAAAGAAAATTATTATTATTCATAATGAGGAAAAGGTGTTACATTTCTAAAATGATGAACTTTTGTAGAAGTGTTACACAGAAAATCCTCCAGTCTGTTTTTCTTCCCTGAAAGGCTTTTTGCAGCATATGCACTAAGCTACAACCAAATAGTAAAACCATCCATGAGCCATCTATGCTTTTTTATTGACTACAGTCTAAAGCAGAAAATACTAAACCTAGATTCCAGGAGGAGACTAAACGTTGTGAGATACATGCAGCCTCTAGAAAACTGAAAAAAAAAATCACTCAAGGGGAAGGTTAAAAAAAAATCCTGTCTTGATGGAAAAACAAAATAACAAAACCTTCCCTTCACGTAGCAGGTCTTGTAATTCTGTCCAAAGATTGCATGATACTTTTAAAGTCTTCAGCAAACACATGAAAGGTGAAGAGTCCCTGTGAGTAGCGTCAGTCAGATTGCATTACTATGTGGACATAATATGACTGATGAAAGCTGGCAAGGCATCGTAATGTCAAACATCAACCAGAATCTTTTTCCAGTGCATTTCTCATGCCTGTGTCTTGATAATTTTCTTGCCTTTGGGTGGAATATTGGAGAGAAGTATTGGAAGAACAAAGGAAAAGAAAAGCAATATCAAAAAGCAGAAATAAGCTGTGCTTATTTGGAGAGGAAACCATCACTCAAAGTGTGCTACTACAATAAAAACCTGGCTTTATTTGCTTGCTTTGCTGTGAATAGTGTCTCTTTGGAAACACTTCACTGTGAGTGGGTCTAATAAATTATTAGTATTTTGATAATTAAATTTTCTGAAGCATACCTATTTCGCGGGTATGTATAAGTCACCGTGACAATGTGGGTTTTACTTTATCTGACACTTTCTGAATTCTGAGAAAAAAATGCAGAGCTTTAAAGAGGCTATATTGTAAGGTAATATAAGAAATCCTTGATTTATACATACTTGACAGATGAAGCTTACAACTTCTCATTGATTATTTTTGCAACATTTCTATTGTAAAGTTTAGCATAGGCAGCCTACTCTAATAAAGATATAGCAGAAACAAGCTTGTAAAATCAGATATTAATATATTTCCAAGGCAAGCAAAGAGACAACGTGTTTTGTGTTTTAGAGAAATTACAGCTATATATTTCCCTATTAAGTATCTTACTTACAAAATTCACTTCAAAAAGTCAGTTGGTTGCTTTCATTTTGACTTCTGCATAATCTTCCTTCCATCATTACTTTTGCTTTTTGTTTTAACTATGCTAGTTCTTTTTTATCATTAAAGGAAAGAAAAAGAACACAGGCCATTACTTAGAGTTTGCAGTCTTATTGCAAACTTCAACTATAGACCCTCTGCAAAAAAGGGCACTGACTTCTAAGAGCAGTCTCCAGGAACCCCATAAATAAAAATGACTTTCAAGTCTAGGCATCCAAATTTCTTCTAAATGTTGGCGTTCTTTGGCTGACCTGTAAACTGAGGGTGACCTAGGGGCTGCAAAAGGAAGGTGAATCTAGTATTCCAATAAAACATGAGCCAAGATTAATTCATAGAAACCAAATCTCAGATTCCTGGCTGCACCCCAAAAATCATACATCTAGTCTTCCTTTCTTTCCTACTTTCACTTAGAATCCTGAAAATTTCACCACATTCTTTTCAAGTTTTCTACAAAGGTACTCTATGACGTAGGGACCCTTTCCATTGAGCCTTAGAGGGAACGAAGTGAAAGACAGAGGGAGATAAGTATATTGTCATGGAGCTGGGACGCAGGCTGAGTTCCTGATGGATTCCCGAGTTCCTTCCCCCCCGCAGTGCAAGACTTCTCCATCCCTTCCTCATAGCCCAATGCGAATGGACAGAGAGGGCCTGTAGCATCACGGAGTGCTCCTTGGCTCCCTCTCTGCAGTTATGGAGTAAGGGTTTGACGTCTGTTCTTTTGTTTTGTTTATTTGACTTCTTTCATCTAAATCTTGATACTAAGTTCCCTGTCTTATGCTTTGATTTGCTATTTCTCTTAATTACAAGATAATCTCTTTTATATGAGATTCTTGGAGTGAAACGTGAAAGCACTCGGTGGCTCTTGCAGGTGAGAGGACAAGCATATCTAGTCTCTCAGCTGCATCCCTGCCACAGATAGTTGGGTGGAAACAGATTCCGGCCTAGCTCCAAGCACATTTTTCTGAGACGTTTCTAAGACAGAAGGTTGTAATTCTGTATATAAAAACTTTCAGTGCATATGTTTGGTAGTACAGTTCATCCTTTTTATTCTTGAACAAAATTGTATTTATTGGCTTTATAATAAGCACTAAGCAAAGTGGAGGTCTTCTAGTTACATTCTAAACAGAACTTCTTTATTTTTGTTCAAAATAACTGAGGTTTTCTTTTCTGTGACGTTTGAGGGGAATTGCTCAGTTAAGGCTGAAGGCACAACATCAGAAGCTTTATTTTTGTTTCATTAAACTTAAAATGATTTATACACATTGTACAAACATTTTTCTACTACAAAATGCAAGTTTATGTAGGAATTTTGAAGGAGAACACACTGTATTTCAGTCCTTATATTACTTTCTAAACATTCTTCTGGGCTGAATACTTCTGTCAGGCTTCACTATAGCGGTCTGCTTTATTTGGCTGTGATTTCACCTGTCACCCTTCCAAAAATAATAAAAGACACAAGGAAAATTGATTTCTTGTGGGTTTAGGTACCTTCTCTCTGAATCAGTTATACCTTCACATGTCATTTTTTTTGTTTGTTTTGTTTTTTATAAATTGTGTTTTTAAAAGGCAATGCAAAAATTGATTTGCAAAGTAAACTACATATAGGTCTACCAGCAGAAGTGATTTCTGTTCTACAGTCAAATCCAATTATGTTTTATAGATGCAGTAAGCAAACTGTATTATTTTTTCCCATAATCCAGTCTAGATTGTCAAGAAAATATTATTCACCTTTTAAGAGAAGTAATTGCTTTGGTTTGTATTACTTTCTTAACTGCTGCCTTACTTTTCTGCATTCCTTATTGCTATATGTCTGAGTGAACTGTTTTAGCACAGGACCCACGTCCCTTCTGGATGAGACTTAATTTTATTATGATGATAATGAAATATTTTATTAGTAATATTTTTGCTCTAAAAATAAATAAAAACTTATCAATTAATATTTTACTGAGGCGTTAGTAATGCTTCTGTAGTGTTAATCTAACTTTTTGAGAGAGAAAAAATAGCAAGTATATGGACCTCCTTGTGTCTACTATATGAATTGATATAACTAGGTGAAGATCAATTTGTTTCCATATTTCAGACATGGTAATTCATCTGTTCATGGGAATTGTAATTGTAGTTATGCTTGGACATGGTAGCTAGCAGTAGCAGGAGAAAAAAGCAAACAAACAAACTGGCATAGAAACTTTGGAGGCCATTATGACCATCTATGAACCATCTTCCTTGTCAAATAGCAAAGTCACATAAAAGGAAGAATTAAGACAAGGACAGAAGAAGACGTGCTTCAATTTAATAGAAACCTTCTCAGAATAAAAGCAGGACAGGAGGAGGTCCCGTGTACTTTCAAACCAGGTCAGTGTCAGGTAGAAGTCACGAGATCTATGAAGGGCTGCAAGTATTCTTTTTGCTACAGTATGTTATATGCTTTAATGATTTTAGATGGCTTTGATCAAATTTACTTTTGATTTACTTCATTTACTTCACTGGATGAAAGATCAGAGCCTTGATGACTCAAAGAAACTTCAGTATGTACCTCCATATTAATATATGAGTAATATTCAGAATTAACATGCATAGGAGTGCATCAGTACCTCAATTTTGATTTTGAGATTATGTTGTAGGACTGTGAGTTTGCAGGTAATTGAAAATAATATATAAAGGTCTTCTAGAGTAGTTAAAATGAAATGATAAAGTAGAAATATGGCTTATGGATATAAAAAGGAAATATGACAGAAATATGAGGAAATGAGGAATATCTCTGGATTCCAAATTGCGTTGAAAGAGTAGAAATAAAACATTTATAACAACTACTGAAATATAGAGTAATAAATGATTATTTGATATATGTTGTTATGACAGCAGAAATATATCTAGTGTCTTCAGAGGCTGACTATGAATTTTGGTACAAATGCGAATGAAGATCTTGGATTTGCCATGTTCAATTGGTGGATTGTCATTCAAGACAGATGGAGTTTGGAGGATGAAGTGGCACAATGTCACTTTATCACTTAATCACTTTAAGCTGACTTAGCCAATTCATAGGTGACACCCATAAAAATGCTGTATTTGAAAAGATATCAAAAAGACAAACCTTTGAGTAGATATGCCAAGGTTCCTGAACTCCCAGGTTCCTGAACACTGAATGAAACAGGATTCCTACATTATCATCTATGAATAATAAAAACACCACTTTTCGTATGTAGAATTTCTCTGTGTAAGGAGTAGAATAATCTCTAAAATGTACTGAATGAATAGGATTTCTGAGAAGATTATTTGGATATGAAGGAATTATTTAGTGTCAGGACGTTTCCGTATGAGAGCTCTGATTGAAGGGTTGTTATTGCAGGACTCCCAACAACTTCACCCTGTCAGCGTCTTCCTCTTGAGGTGCGACTGTAGGGCAGGTATATGGGAGTTAGAGGCTATTGCTGAACCAGAAGTTTTACCAGTAGGCAGGTTAAAATGATGAGCCTGAATGAATAAACCTCTTGCTCAGGTTGTTGCATAGGTACATTGATAAATGTCTTTTAGCTCAAGGATGAGTGTACCCATCCAGCTCACAGGTAAGTGCAGTGAGAACTTATATCAGCCCACAGATTACTATGTTCGTGGCTGGAGGAAATCATCGCTGCAAGGATAAGAAGAGTTTATTTTCAATATTTTGCTCTTGGCATTGTAATGAAAGGATGCTGAGGTAGTGACTGGGTTCAGGAATATATTTAAACAGATAAAAACTTAATAGAAGAGGTTTCTCTGAAAAGGGAGTAGACCCAAAAGGAGACAATTGTGCAAGCAGTCCTGTCAGCCTAAGACACTGTAATCCATTTTATACAGTTATTCCAAATAAAAAGTTCTCAACAAGGCTGTGTTCTATAGCAGACACATAGAGATGGCATATACTGAGAGAGAAGTCAGGAAAAGGGAAACCATTCTGCACCATTCTGATACTTGTATAGAGACAAATAGTCCCTTTCTCCTGTGGGCTGTAACCTGTTTAATTCTGTTTCAAAGGAGTTATGTTTTTGAACTGATTCTCTACTCCTCTGCGGTGTTCCTTTGCAGAACGTAGCCAGCAGCATCTCAAAGTTAGTGAAGAGGTTATTTGCTGTGCTCTGGTACAGGACAGTATTGATTTCATAAAATCAGATTGATTTTAACATTTTGGTTGAATCTGTTTTCAGATTAAATCGTTAACACCAAGATTAAGGTATTGAGTATTTGTAAATATTTTTAGGGAAAACTGCTAGAAACACCAAAATTGGCATCCTAATCCCAGTTCTGAGTTGAAGGATTCTGTCAGAGACTAGGGTTGCATCTTAAAGCAATTTATTTCTCATGGATCTGCATGGTGTGATATCAGGCAAATCCACATGACTTATTTAAGGGTTAATGCCTAGTCGAAAATTGTTGCAGTATTAGTAAGCTTAAGAGCTTACTAATGTAATCTAAGCAGACCCTAAACATTTAGAGTGTTTTGATACAGGAAATTGATATGAATTGGATTCAGATTTTATACTGAAATTCTGTCTCTTAAAAAAAAATGAGCTAAGCCTGGCACCTACATGCCCTCAGGCTTCAGCAGATTTGAAAATACACATTTAAATTACAGCAGTGAGACCCATCTCTATTTTTAAGATACAGCTAGTCACAGCAGGCAAAGTGAATCATAAAGGAGCTCTAACATTCCTACTTTCTTTTCTTTTCTTTTTTTTTCTTTTTTTTTTTCTTTTTATTTCTCAAAATACTTACTGGTGATTTATTTCTGCCTGGAAACAAAATTCTATTGTTGGAGATAAGGTCAGGCTGCATCATACTATAGGATTCAGCTTCAGTATAAAGAGTGTTTGATTTTAAATACCTGGAGATAATGATGATACTGTAGGCCAAAACTATCTTGTTTTGTCCTAAAACAATATTCTAGTTAAATGCTGAGAAGATGTGATAAGAATGTAAGATCATTTGAATTCCAGTTTGTGAAGCCTTCAGAATAATAGCAGGAAAACTATTATATTTTAAGAAATATCACAGGCACCTGACTTTTCCAGATAATATGTAATGATACCAGTTATTGTGAGTAGTTGCCAAGCTGTATATTATATGTCAGACATGGGCACTAGTTTCTCTAAATCCTATCTGAAGCCACTGTAGAGTAGATTTCTTGTTTTCATACAGTCTTAAGTCTAAGTTTTTATCTGAATTTCAGTACAAGTTGATGTATTTAGTAGCAATGCACTGGAGGAGGAGGTTTTATGAGAATACTTCATGAATTAGAATGTATTTCCAGTATTTATGTGATAATGTGAATGGACTGAAAGATCTTTAAATTAAGATAAAAAAATAGTAAAAACATAGAAATCTAAATTGATTTTAAATGGTGTAAATAGAGATAATTTTCTGCTTTTGAATAAACACGTGAATCTGCCTTCCAAGTTTAACTGTATTTTTGTTTTTACTTTAAATGTTTAAAATGTGGCATTATACAGTTTTTTTTTTCTCCTTTCTCCTTTTTTTCTCTAAACACATTGAAAATACGGCTCCAATAAAATGAATAGATGAAAACAGAAAATATTTCTGAGATGGAAATGTGAAAAAATGAATAGATAACAGAGTAGTCTATAATTTATATTTCTGGTTTTGGATGCTACCCGTTGCATTACATTATTCAAGTATTCTTTACAAGGAAATACTGTTTAAGTCCATGGCAATGGCAATTTGAAACAAGGCTCTACTCAGAGAAGTTAGCGCTTTCCAACAGTAGCATTGTGGACTTTGTTATTACCCGTAGATCTATTTATAAAGCAGGTATGCAGGCAAAGCTGTGAAAAAAAAAAAAAAAAAAAAAGATTCAAATCATTTCTGCTGTGCAATATATCTCAAAGCTTATTCATAGCAGACTCCTATAACTAGGAATAATTTCACCCACAGGAAGCCAATCCAGAAAAAAAATTATATCGCCCACAAACATATGGCCTGCAGCCTTCAGTCTACATTGTGAATATAAATTCCTGTCCTCATCATGACTAATGATCAGTTTACATTTCACAGTTTCTGACAGCATTAAATTCAGCACACCAAGACACAAGCATAATGAGGCATCTTTTTGGCTCTAAAAACATAATCAATACATATGAGCCTTTATATTTGAATTAAAGATGCCAAACAGTATGGCTTTGCACAATGTTCAGAAAGTACAGAGGAATATACGAACAAGTGTATAGCAAACTCAGAATGGGAAGCATAAATTCCAGAAGGAAGAGTGGCAGAAATAAACATAAATTCTATAAAATAAATGAAATTACATTTTCTAGGAACCATCTCGTAAAAAAAAAGAGATAAAAAAGTAAAAGTTCTCAGTATTCAGGCAGGATTGGATGTATCTAAATACCCTATAATTGCTCCAAGCTTGAGAATTCAGATGGATTTAGACCTCATGGGTAATGATAAAAAAACAAAGAGGATAGGTGTTAATATTGATTGCAAAACCAAAAAGTTTGAATATTGATGAAACTTTTTATAAACAAAAAGAATAATCTGATTCACAGTATAAAAAGAATAATCTGATTCACAGTATTTGGTGACAGTGTTGTGGAATGCTTGGGTGCTTCCTATTAGTTTTAGGTACAAAGACAGACAGGTTGAGAAGGTTATGGATCAAAATGCAGACTGTGCAGACGATTTATGGATTTGAAGGATGATACAGTGTAGAAAAATTAAGGAGAGTTGCTGCTCAGTGGGGAGGAACTAATTGAGAATGTAAAGGTGAAGGAAATTTGTGAGAGCAACCATAAAGTAATGTGAACATCTACTCTTTGAAAGCTGTGGGAAAAGACAACAGCAAAGCAAAATCAATTGACTTCAAGAAATCAATTTTAAAACCTCAGAGAATTTATAAGTAAGACTCATGAGAGCCTTCAGAAAATGAGTTACGTAGGATTTCGGATCACAAGCTGAATTAATGGTGTCATGTGATGCAAGGAAGACAAATGTCATGATGGAGCACATGAACAGAAGCTGAACATGCAAATCTGCTCTGGTCAAAACTTGCAAGGTCCTATCTGAAGCCCTGTGTCTGGTTTGGTGTATCACTGTTCGGTAAACAACCAGGAGAATTCAGAGCAGTGAGACTGATTAGCTGTCAAGAAGCATGAATGCAGAAGGAAGAGAGAAAAAGATGGTGCTGTTTAGCTTGAAGACAAAAAAATATTAAAGGGAATACAATAAGAGTTTTGAAGTCTTAAGAAACACTGGTGTACTGTCCATCATTAAAAAAATATGTTTTAAATGAAAAGAATAGTGAAACACTAGAATAGATTGACTCTATAGGATTTTCATCATTTTGTTTTATGAAACAAATTAGACTAACATCTGTTGAGAATGAGATGCTTGATCCCGTTTTGGCTTTGAATTTAGTGATCACAAGGAATGAGCCTTAGAGAAGATCAGATATTTTCTTTTTATCTCAAGTCACAAGCCAACTAATGTAAATTCAAGACAGTTCCTTCTTTCTGAGCCTAAAAATGATGTGCTACTATTTGCAGCTGCCGCTATTACAGACAAGTACATATCTCACAAGTTTCTGCTTGTTTAGAAATAATCTTCTCTAATTTTAAATGTTGTATGTAGTTTTATGATTCACATATAATAGATATTATTTAAAATAATTTTACATGCTTCATAATATTTATATATTATTGCAATTTAATGCTTTACTGCTAACTAATATTTTGAGGTTTTTTGATCTTTTAGTTATCAGAGTAATCAGTTACCAAAGGATCTACATTACACTTGCCTTTATACAAGAAATTGTAGAATTTCCTAGCATAAGGACCAACTATGTTTTTGTGAGGTAATCTTTCAAAAGCTCATAGCTGTGCCTGTATTATTTACTGAGACCTAATAGAAAATGTAAAAATAGTAGAATACATGATTTTAAAGTGAAAAGGTATATCCTTTTTATGTAAAATACACTTAAGGCTAGCTTTGGAACACAAACCTTTTTACAAGGTCAGTCAGATTTCAGTAATTAGCTAGAGGATGCTAATTGTTATTGTTTTATATGCAACAACACCAGAAGAGTCAGAATTTTTGGTAGAGATTTGCATGAGGATAGTTCTTTCCAAAATGTGTTAGATGCAGTCCTCTTCACTGTGGTTTTACTTCTGGTTGGAACATCCTTCTGCTGTAGCAGGAAGGACACACGTTCCGTGTGAAGGTCCAGCAGCACAGGCATGGAACTACATAACCAATACCTGCTTCCTTGGTTTCCTCTCATGACTCTCAATATACCTTTCCTGTGACACACAAGAAATGCACCAGCTCTTCATCTGCACTTGTTCAAGTATGTGTAACTCCTTTGTAGGGACTTAGTCCAGCTTAATCCTTTCAAGTTCTCAACCATCCCATATGACTGTTGACCACCACAGGTTGACCAATGCTGTTATTTGCAGTTTTAATTCTTTACCCTGAGAAAGCTTTTGTTTTTTGGAAAGTTCTCATTAAGATGAGTGCAAATCTTTGAATGGAGTAAACTTCACTACCTTCTGCCTACTGCCAAACCAGTTTTTCTCGAGTCACTTTTCCAGGAGGAGATCTCTCAGTGATCCTACCAATAGGCAGAATCAAGGTAAGTGGATGCAAACATATTTTCTTATTGCTTGAGTTTTAGCTAAACACAACCCAGCACAAATGGGCTTGAAAAGGGCAATTGCACCAGTATTGCTCATAGTCTGATTGAATTTGCCTGACTCTCAGCAGAGCCTTATTAGGGTAGATTCTGATGTGTGATAATGTGTCTAAACCAGATAAAATATCAGTCTCAGAAACATATCCTCAATAAATCTTCCTCTCCTTTCTCTTCCTTCTTCCTGTCCTTTCTTGTAAGCAATCCCTGAGCTTTGTGCGTGGATTTCCCAGACCACAGCTGGAATATCCTTCTTGTGGTTACTGTCCCTGTCAATAGCTTCAGACCTCAGCTCTTCCTCTTTAAGGAATTCATCTCTTTCTCCTCTTAATTCTTTCCTAGAGTCTAATTCCTAGGTTTAGTTGCCACTTGGTTATTATAATTAACCTACATGAGAGGAACATTTCAGTGGCAGTGGTATTATAGACATGGGACTGATCTAAGGTCTTCTAATAGCCTGGACTCTCCAAAAGTACAAATATCACCAAACTTAGACAAATTTCTAGCAACAGATCTAGTATGCTTTCTGTGAGTTGTGCTGTACTGCACAAGTGTGTGTTTCCATTTGTGAAACCTCTTTGAACAAAATGAATTTCTCTTGTATTTTGTTGTGTTTGAATTTCAGAAAATAATTCCTGATCTGTAGTTTAGTTATAATTACTTTGTTATGACTTGTTAGGACTTGAAATCGGAACTGTTTTGATGTACATGAGATGTATGTTTGTTTCCTTATTCAATGAGCTTAAACTTTGGAATTCAATTGCTTGTGCAGAACTTTTCATTCCAAATCCAACATGTATTTTGCCATAGTTGTTTTCAAAATACAACTATAACAAACATTCTTGTAAATAAATTCATTCTTTAGAAGTTTGCTGAAAGGAAATTTAAAACAGGTGGTGCTTCCTCTCTATCCTCGCCAACTCCCATCAATTGAAACTGTTATCTTACAGCCTGAAATCGATGTAAAATTTGCCTTTTAACTGAATAGGGACTGCAATGAACCCTGAAAGAATAAAGAACTAAATTGTCCCTTAAGTTCACCAAAGTTAGTTCACCTTAAGTTCACCAGTACTTAGGCTGTACTCAGCAATAAAGAAGTTGTTATTTTCACAGTTCCCCTTCTGTGTTTCTGAAAGCAGCAATTAATGCTATAGGTTGTTTAAATATATATTTTTCTCACCCTTGCTGAGTCATTTTTGTTGCCTTATTGGTTTGAGTACATATTTTCCAGAGCTACATTGCCCAGCTCCCCAGTTTGAATTGGCGTGGCCATTAGCCAAGCAGCCTGGCCTTAATCCTACAAAGCACTTAAATGTGTCCTTGAATTTTGGTCCCATGAGTTGTACCACTGAAACTAACACTTACAATGAAAAGCTTTGCAAGACTGGAATAAGAAATTGTTCTTAGAATCTTGGACAATGAGTTTTTCATTGAATCACTGGGTTTTCCTCCTTTTACTAATTACTATCACCATTATTTATTAATCTGTAAGTAATTTAGTAAGGACCTTTTCCTATTCAGTTTTTAAATGCCTTGGAGAAAATTTATTTTTTACTTCTGTGGTTATAAATGGATCTACTTTCACTAGAATACATTTTATGCCAAATACATTTCTAAATTTTCATTATTTCATCTTTATGACTTTCACTGTGTCATTTCTAATTTTATTTTTCTTCCAGAAGTGTTACGTCTTTACTATTTAATACTGTACAATTGTCCATAACATACTATGCGATTGATATTTTTGTTTTTTAACTTGAAATAAGGTACAGAGAATTGGAATGTTTCACTCCAAAGCTAGGAAATCAGTGCTAATTTAGCAATACAGACTTTTTGGTACCATTTGGCAGATCTTGACATAATCAAGTATAGTGCTGCAAACGGTATGTTTTGATGAGGTGGGCATTTCTAGATAGGATACCAAGCCAAGTCAATGCCAAACTGCAGTGATTTGAAACAAAAATCAGCACTACAAAACATTGGCATTTCACAGGAGTCACAAAATAGCATTAGCATTGTATGAATAGAAGAACACACACAAATGTGTTTGTTTTTTTTTTGGTTTTGATGATATTTTGGCAAACTAAAGCATCCATGGTTAACCGCACTGACATTCTCAAATAATATGATACAGCTGCCCTTTCATCTTACTGAATTGAGAATGAAAATAACTTGTTTTGGCCAAAATACTGACATGTGCCCTTTATTTTCTTCTGTGTACCTTTCCTATTTGCACTGGGTGTTTCCCACAGTTCTCTTGTAGAAAACAGTCAGCTTGATATGTGTTTTCAACTACACTTTTAAGTAGGGCTTTATAGAGTGAAAGGAAGATGAGAAGGCTGCATGAATAAGCACATTTAACTGCAAGTAGGAGTAGGATGAACAAACAGCAACAAGGCAAAGCAACTGTACACCTCATCTTTCAGAAATCATCTTGCCATGGTTGTTAGCACCCACTAAAACCTCAAAGTGTCCTATTGGTATACGTTTCCTAGATAAACTCAACTGCATATGTGTACTATCAGCTTGGAACACTTGTATTGATCTCATCAACCATAATATAGTAATATTACTAGTAATATCAGCAGTGGGTAGAGTGGGATGTGTTTGTCTAGGTGTTCCAACTTAGAAAAGGCTGTGATTCAGTTTTGTAGGAACTGCCCTTTAGCAAATATCTAGGTATGTCTGAACTTCAGTTTCCGTTGAAGGTAAAAGCAGGCTTGTGAAGCATTTGAAATCTGTTCTGCAAACACCCTAGAAAAAAAAAGTGCTGCAAATCACAGATCTGAGCATGCACACACAAACGCCTTTCAGATCTTCTTAGCAGTTTTTCTCCTTTTCAAATGCCAAAATGTCATTTAGCTCAAATGGAGACTTTTCCCTTAAGTCATGATCATTCTAAACCAATCTGATATATGAAGTGTGATAGAAGTGACAGCATATAGTATAGGTTACATCACTTACAGTGTAACTAGAAGTGGAGCTTTTTCATGTCCTTTATCTGTATCTCTGTCTGCAAAGCAAGTATGTTGTAACAGTCAAAGGTTTAGATACAGCCCTGGGTAAAACTTTCATGGTTGGAACCTGGGTACCACATGCCCAGCAACAAGATGGACCAAAACTCAACCAAGCCAAATGGTGGAGCACTCAGATCACTTGAAAACTCCTTTTACTTATTTATGGCCAAAAGCGTGAGGCAGGATTAGTAGTTACATCTGAAAGTGTTTATGTCAATATCACTGTCTTTTCTGATTAAACACTGAACGAGGAAAAAATCTTTTTAAATATTTATTTTTCTATCAAGCAAACCAGCTGCATTATTTTCTGCTCGTGTATCTTAGTGGTATTACCACATGATGGACTCTTTTTTTTTGTTTTTTTCATCTGTTTTTGCACTGTCAGTATGGATTAAAAAAAAAAAAAACAACAGTTAAAGCATGCTGTGCAGAGAGAGTATTTATCAACAAGATGGTTTTGTGCTTGAGCTGTCGGGATTGTTCCAGGTTTTTAATAGTTACAATTTTTTCTTCTTACTGCAGTTCTTGGCATTGTCTCCTCAGTTTGAATCTAGGTTTAGGACAAAAGCGGAAGATGATAAGATGATTTAGTGGTTTTGAATTTAAGACTTTAATGAAAGCAGACTTTTTTTTTTTCTTTGTGACAACAAAAGTAATAGTAACTCAAAGCAATTTTGTTTTTACAACGCATGATGTGAGAATTAGGGTAGATAAGGAAAGGAACTTCTAAGACAAAACAAGGAAACAGTCAGAGGGAATATCCTGCTGAAAAACACAAAACATTACTTATAGTACTAAGGCATCTGGAGGGCAGAGAGAGGCTTAAGGAGCAGGGGGATTGAATTTAAAAGGAATATATCCTTTTGAATGCTTTAAGAATGTAAGGACAAAGGTCTTTCTGAATAAGAATTGCTTTAGTGAAAGTTAAAAGCATCACAGTAGTTTGTTAACTGGATAACACAGAGGAAAATGTCTTAAATTTGATCTGAAGAATAGGAAAATAACCCAGGTTTTCTTTTATGTCCTTAAACCTGTCTCTGCATCCAGTAAGATCCTTTGTTGATAACTGGACTATAGGAAATATATTCTTTCTATATTATTAGCTTTAAAATGGTATGGCATAAAACGCGATTTCAAGACAACTGTCAAATTGCGAGATGTTCTGCTTCCAAAACATGACCATCCTAGGGCATGAACGTGGTGCTCGTTATTCTCTTCTGAAAGTGCAATGTAGTATCAGAGAGGACATGAACTGACCCATTTTTTCAGGCTTCTGATCAACTCAAAGTTTTAATGCCTTGTTGGAGTAATTTTAGCCTGACACTACTTAGAGTGCAACCATACAATAGAAAGCACTAAAACCTAAGTTCTCTTACAGTGAATTTATAACATATAATAACATATTGCAGCATAGTGTAATATACTGCCGCAGTGACCAGACTGTGGCTTTTGTGACAAGTGGCTGCTTGTGCCTCACAAGCGGTGTAAGGGAAAGTCTAGTCTAGGCTTGTGCCCCATAACTCACAGTAGAGCTGGACTGATACAAGGTTTGCTGGATAATCTGAATTTTGGTTGTCGTCTGATTCCTTACAGTGCCCTTGCTGACAGAGGAGGGATTGTTGAGACCAGAGTTGAAGAATTATTCTGTAGCCCATCTGGAGAATGGGATTGGTCACCCGGCAGAAAGTTGAGGTTGTAAATCCTCTTCCCGTAGCCTCCTCAAAGTATGGGGCATCTCTCTTGTTCTTGCCTGCAAGAGCCTTGCAGTCTTACTTTGGCAAAAGACTTGCATATTGGCCAACCTTAGCAATTTGCAATATGCTATCATATTTTCTCCTTTACTGCAGGCACTATGCTATTGCTAATAACTGCAATTAATATAGATTACAGATAGGCACACATTTGCTTTTATGACTATTGCTAGTTTACAGTCACTGCAGTTTTTTACATGGAAATAAAACTGCTTCCATTTTGTTCCTGAACTAAGAGCCTTCCTTCACGGGAATATTCCTAAGTAGCAAAATCACCGCTGTACATTTACCTTTCTTCTCACAGCTTTGCAATTTCTATTTAAAGTGCAGTAAAAACTTACCTAAATAAGCCATTTTCCTTTCCTTTTGCGTTGTAGTAAGGTTTGAATAAGCTGTACTCATTTTGGTAATTTACTTCCAGACATCAGAGAAAACCAGAACATTAATAAAGAGCAAGAATAAAAAGACAGTCAGAATAGGTGATAATTAAGTAGTGGTGATATCAAAACGAAACTTTTTAATAATCTTGTGAATAACTGATTTTATAGCTTCATATAGTTTCTCATATCTGTATAAAATTTATGAATTTCAGTAATCGAAGTTGCTAAAATTTTTGTTTCGTTTTAGGCTGTTAGGCAGCCAAGGGTGTTATATCAATACATCTCCATTCAGCTTGGTAGAAATTTAGGGTTTCTTCTCACATTTTCATTTCTTCTTGAACTCAAAGATACCTGAAGGCATTTTTACAGTGACTTTTTTTATATGTACTATATGTTCATGAGATGGACCTTTCTATAAGTATGGGATTCAATGCCCTCTACTGGATGCACACATGAATGTATATAAATGCTGATTATAATTTATTAACTACATGCTAATTCCTATGCAGTGCACATGCTAGTGTAGAGCTATTTCAAAAATCTGGGTAATAACACTACTGCTTTGTAGTTACAGTAATGGTAAGTCGTGGATAGATGCAAAGCACACATTCTCACAGGGAAGCTTGACATAATATATTCCAAAATCTTGAGACTGGGTGTATGGAATTCCTACCTTAGAAAACATAACCTTGCATTTTCATAGATCTAGATTTATAAAGGAAGGTAGTGGCTCCAAAAAAAAAAAAAGAAAGAAAAAAAAAGAAAAAAAAAAAGAAAGATCTTATAGATCTGGGCATCACAGAATTATAGAATTTGAATTTTTGATATTTTGATATCTTTGAAATTCTGTAAACTTTTCTAAAAAGACAGAAAATTGAATATAGAATTCATGTGCCAGTTTTTACTGCCAACATAGGTAAATATCAGCTGGACTCAACCTTGGCAATCAGTTCTAGAGCCTCAGACAAAAATGAATGGAGTCTTTGTGTCTCCCTGTACAGAAAGGTCCAGATGCAAGTGTGACTGCAAAGACCTGCCAGATGACACTCCAGGTTCTGTACCTGGAATGAGATAAGAACTCCAAACAAAGAAAATATCCTCTGTCCTCAAAGGCACTTTGTTTATGACAAAGCTCTGAGTCCTGTTTAAAGATTTTTCGTTTAGTTTCAGTGGTCTTCTGGACTTAGTATATCTGAAGGATTGTTTCACACGTTGAATTCTCCCTGACAGCTCTGTTACTGGGGAGCACTGAAACTCGCTAACTTAAAATGAAATTTTCCTTCTGGTTAAATGCTAGAATTTCAAATTTGCACAAATGCTAGAATTTCAAATTTGCAAATCTTAAGAGTTGTTGTAACTTGCACCATTTTTCTATACAAACTAAAACTTACTTTTACCAGCATTCTGATTGTAAAAGTGTATCCTCAAGTGCTAGAAGAGAAGACAGTTATGAGTAGGAACATGTATATTGACATGATGAATATAATTTTTTGGCAATAGAAAATGATAACAAAACAATCGCCTGAAAGAACTTTATCATTTTATGCACTTTTTACATGGGAAGAGCTAAGATAAGAGAGAGACAAGCAAAGCCTGGGAACACAAAATAGAATTGTGCATTTGATCGTATACCTCTATCATATATAACATAAACTGCAACTAAAACCCATATAAGATACTCTGTGAATCAATTTTAACAGTAAGGGTCTCTTAGATGACTTCCAGTATAGTTCAACAAAGATTTTCGAACAAATTTTCCCAAGTTAGATAACAGAATTCAGACATTGCTACTCTCAGACCAGTAGCTAACTAACCTCTAGGGATACCTGTTTCTCCTTTTTTTTTTTTTTGGCTATAGACAAAATATAAATAATTTATACTGTTACCTTAGGTAACTAATGAGATGTCTAAACTTAGCAGAGGAACTACTGACAAATTGTTCTGTGACTGTGACTTCTGAAAATAAAGCCGTTTAATTATGGAATATGTAACTCATGGGGAAGCATCCTTTTTTTGCCAAAAGTTACCTGTGAATTTTGATTTCAGTGCTTTATGAAGCAAATTAGATAGAAATTTCCAGCTGTGTTATGTATATAGGCAGCTCATTGAGGTAATCTTTGCAGCATGTTATAGAATTTTCAGAGCGCATCAAAATGGGTTATTATCACTGATCGCTTTTGACATTTTGTGAGAAATTTTCTCATTCTTACCTTTTTCCCCTTGATATTGAAACATTTTTCCATAGTTTTCCATAAAATCAATTTGATTTTAATTAAATTCAAGATTTTTAGTATGCAATAATGTGGTAATTTAATTAGCTTTGAATTTTTTTGGCTTTGTTTTTGTTTTATACTTGGGAACTCCCAGTTCACATCCCATTCTTTCATATCCTAGGTTAGTCCCCTGGCTAGGAAGCTATTGACTGGTTTTGATAGTCCCCTCATTCATTGATTAATTTGTTTTTCATCGGGATTTCTATTTTGTAGCTGATCAAATATTCCTTAGAGCTAAAGCCTAGACATGCCAAATCCTAGGGTTATTTTCTCCAAAGTGAAAATATAGACCCCTTTTTACATCCATTAAGTACAAAAGCAGTCCATGACCCCTACTACTAGAAGGCGTTTTTTTTCAAAGTAGGCTAGGGTAGTTTCTGCTCTGCACTCCTCTGATGTGAACCAAGAATCACTTACATCACTGTAAGTAAAATCCAAATGTAGACTATCATGTATCTCTCTGAAAAGAAACGGATGACAGTTTTAAGGAATTATTTAATGTGAAATTTAAATGTAGGTGTTAAGTCTAGTCATATATCTGGTTCTTGTAACTTTTCAGGGAGACTATGAATGCAAGCCGAAAATTGTTGTTGTTAATCATTTTTATCTGTATGTGTATCTCCTCTATCTGTCATATATCCTGAGGGAAAGCAGTTGAAGTTGTTATGAAAATTATTATTTTTATAATCTTCTTGTGCTTAGTAAAATCTTGATATATTTTTCAGTTTCATTCAATTTTTGAAGAAATACTCAGTTTTAACATGATTTTTAAACAATTGTATTTAAATATATTGACTTTTGTTCATCCCAGAAGAACCATTTAAAACAGCCATTTCCTATTGTATTACTCATCTGGATTCGCTTTTTCAGTGTATTAGGATCATATAAAATGGTGGTCAAATATAGTCTTTGAAGGATCATTCAAACAGCTAAGGCATAACTGGACACTTAGAAGTAATCCAGTTTCACTTGCATTGCGATGTCATTGCATTGCATTGCAGCAGGGGTCTGAACTGTCCACCGTTAAACAACAAAGTTAGTTTCCAATGTTTGTACTGATTACACACTAAGATGCTCCTCTTTGATTTAGTAAGGATGTCATACAGAAAATAATCATCAAGCATTTCTCATGTTCAAAGGCTCTTGAGTAATGAATCTAAATCACTACTTTAAGAATTATTTTTTTTAATAATGGCCTTCAACGTCCATGCTTTATTTTACAAGTGAATAGCTGCATCTAGATAGGGTGTACTATAACTTTTTACCTATAATATGCCTGCAGGATGGCCACATGAATAGCGTACCTTAAACATTGGTCATTTAGCTTTAGTATTATTTCTGCTGAAGGACTTCATGAGCTTAGAACCCAGGGAATCTTGCCCATCTATAATCTAATTAATTTCATTTTAGTTAGGTACAGCTCCGTAGGAAGAATTTGGTTTTGTTACACTCTTTCAGCTCAAGCTAACTGCCTGGATTTCAAGGCATTTGTTAAAACTGAAGGCCTTGAAGAGCTGTGTAAGCAACAGGTGGGCCAGAAGCTGCCTCCTGGCTATCTCGGTCTTCTGATTGGCCAAAAGTAGATCTTAGTAGTGGGACTTTTAAAAAACAAGTAAGAAGCTTTTGTTTTGGTTTTGTTTTGTTTTGTTTTGTTTTGTTTTGTTTTTGTGATCTTTTTGTGGTTGTTAATCTGGCGAGGTGACTCTTTCTGGTTTTAGTCTGGCAACTCTTCCAAGCTGTTGATGTGAAGCAATGGCTACCTAATTGCCCGAAGGCACTTAGAAACATTCGCTGTGTGCACGTCGTCTGTGAATTAAGCTTTTCTATGACAAGTAAACTTCTAGCACACAAAGTCATTGATTTCAGGGACCCTGAAATGGTAAAGCAATCTTGATTAATTACTCATATTTCACAGTGAAAGCTGTGAGTGCTTCAGCTTAGTAAGGAATTTGTAGTGGGTAAAATTTCAAGCTTCAAACGTGATAAAGATTTTTTGAACTCTTTAAATTCTGTAGCTCGGAGGACAAACTGGCATTACATTCAAATACTTGTGTGATCTTAGTAAATCATAGTGCTATTTCTGAAAAACCTAGGAAAAGGTTGAGGCAGTAAGATTCAGCTGTGCTCGTGACACTGAAATACTGTATAATTCTGTGCACATCAAAATGCAATACAATTGTCAGAAATAGGCCGTAGTTCATTTGAGGTGGTTTTTTAACAAGGTATGGAGCAGATCAGTGCTAATGTTTAGTTGTTTTTTCACAGCAAATAGTTTATTTGTTTTTTCCTTCTTGGTCTATTAACTCTTGATCCTGAATTCTTGTGGCAAAAAAAAAAAATTAGCTCCTACATTCAGTAAGTTCAGGTGCTGGTCTCTTCATGCTATTCTGTTATTAAGTCACTAAAATGTACTGGTGGTGTTCTGTTAAATTAACAAAAGATGGTTTGCTTTTATATAATTGATGAAGATTCCTCTGTGTGCATGTACTTAAACAGATATGATCCAGTACCAAACAGAAACACTGTACTTCCATTATTTTTTATGAAACTTGTTATTTTCCAGAGACTGAATTTCAGTAATCACTAAATTGTGCAGAATTTACAGCATTCTTTCTGGAATCCGAATTTTCCGCTTCAGCAGCATATGCTTTGAGAATCCATGACTAGTTTTTGTTTGTACTGGAAGGATGCCGTGGATTTGTGCCATTTTTCATCAAAAAAGTACATTTTAAGGGTATTTTGAATTAAAGAGATTTCTCTATATATATGGAATTGGGCTTCTGGCCTCTTTGCCTTACTCATGCCACTTACTAAGGGTTCTCCAGTAAACTCTGCAGAGACTGTTATTCTTTGACCAGGATGTGTCTTCACAAGTGCTTCTTTCTTACTAAGTCTCTACAGCAGTTAACTCGTTCTCTTCCACTGGAGGTAGAAGCTGGAGGTAGGAGTAATTTTATTCAGTTACAGTTACAGTTTTACATCCTTTTCACGTACTGAATGCCCTTGCTATTTTATTTCCTCTGAAAGGTTCACTTTTTATAGCTATCCATTCTAACTCATATTTCTTTGAATTCAGTTCCCTAACTACTGCCTTTTGAGCTGTACTTGAAAGGGATGGAAGGTTCAAGTCTTCTTTATTCTATTTGTTCATCTCTGCCTAGATTTTCACTCTCTCAAAGTAGGTCGTAGTTACAATTCTGTAAGTCGGTGAACACAGTTAATATATTTTTGTCTTATTTCTGTGAAAAGTAATTGTTTTAACATTGTAAGCAGCTAAATAGCTACAATGCATTTTTTCATTATACACGTATACCTGAAAAAAAGAAGTCACGCCTTTCGCTTTGAATCCTGCTTTATATTGGACCATGCATATTCGCAACGAGGTGTGTTTGTAGCACCGTGAGGCACTGAGCAACACAGTTTAACCTCTCATTAATGTGCCACAGATTTACACATAGTAAATTAAAAAATTAAAAATGCATTTCTGTAGTTTCACTTCTATTACGTATTTGTAAGTATGCTGATCTACGCTTTTCCTTACTATACAAGTCCTTTTGATTTTTCCTTGATCTTGCTGTTTTACTGCTGGAAACACGTCAGTAAATTCTGGCTGGCTGCTCTTTCTCTTCTTCCTTACTAAATGAAAGATAATTATTACTGGCTGCTTTTCTTCCACTACAGAGAAAAAGAGGTAAAAGAGGTTCTTTGACTTTCCTTGTAGATTGCCTACTATATTTTAAAGATAAAACAATTACCACAAAATCTGCTAAACTTTCACTTTTGGAGGAGTAAAGAAATAAAAAGTGTGCAGGATTATATCTTCAAACAGCAAAGGGAAAATGTGTTTGTTTTTTTTTTTCCATTTTATTTGTATATTATTTAATTGTATCAGATTATGCTTTACCTTCTGAGATTTCCATTCTTGAACAAGTTATATTCATGTGAAATCCCTTCATTTGTCTGTTCAGTCTTTTTCCCCCTTTTTTTTTTGGCAATGGAGAAATGCTGACTCATTTTTTAAATAAATGTTGCTGAAAGTGAAGAAAATACTAATCTTGGCTTAGAACTAGCTGTCATTTATATTTTATTGGCAGTCTTTGCCTAAAATTATCTTTTTCACCTCTGACTCAGTTTAATGTCTAACCCATACTAGAGAGGTGTTTTATACATTAATTCTGCTCTTTCAGAGACAGTATCTGTTGTCTTCTCAAAAGTAGGGGCTCACAATTCTCCATCATTCTCACTTATTTTCAACTTCAAATCCCATTTCCACCTTCACAAATAAAGAAATAAATAAACAAGAGCTCTTGGCCTTGAAAGTATTCCATTTTGCTGCTGAGGGAGATGAAGGGGGTCCGGAAACATAGTCTTTGAGGCATGGTGTCCAGCTCGACCAGAATTTCTTGCATGCCACAAGAAATATTAGAGAGGGATAAGACTTCAGTTTTGAGTTACAGAAATTTTGGCTACACAGATACAGTTTGGGGTATTTCTGTCTCTTGAAGGTTGTAGACTTGCAAAGGAATACCAGGTTTAAAAAGCAGAATCCACCTGACACCTCTGTGAATAGGTAAACGAGGGTATGCTGCTTTTCCCTTCTGGTAGTTCTTCATAGCACTAAGCAAAGCTTAGGTATAAAAAGTAGTTTCTCTTATAGTTGTTTTCTTGTGACATCTCCAAAGCAGCGATTGTAATGAAATCAGGAAATTGTTTTCAGTATGCTCTGCTAAGACATTTGTACTGTGTATAGGTTTCTGGAGATGAAAAAGGACATTACTCTCTACTCTTAGAAACCCCCTCTTCCTCCCGTGGGTACTCCATACCAGTCCGGCATTTTACAGTGCCTCGATGTGGCCTTCCATCCATCCATCCATGAAATAGTTTAGATGACTACCAGGATGCCTATTTAACTTATTAATTTAATTTGATGATTGGTTAGTTTTATTGGATATTCTTAGGGATTTATGTTCAAGACATTTTTACTTTAAATTTGTAAAATGGTAGTGTAAATAAAATATTCTATAGCATGGTTTTGCTTTCAACTCTAGGTAGAATCAGTTTTCCAAATATTATTGACATAAGTCAATTAACTGCTAAAATATCTAAAAATACTTGTGAAATATTAAAATTTAAATTGTGAAATAATAAGTGCACCTGTGCACTTATTTTGCACAGGTGCATTTTTAATCTTATACAAAATACATGGCTCACAATGCAAGAAAGCTTTCTGTCCTTGAAATACAGCAATTAATCCCAGAATGAGTAGTAATCAACTCTAATTATCTCAGACAGTTTCTTCAATCTTAGTCCTAGTAACAGAAGTTAAATACATTACCAGTTTTAGATGTATCTTTATCATTCAGTTCTTTCTTTTTTTACTATCAATTTTCCAGTAAAAAGTCCTTCCCACAATGGTTCTAGTTTAATTACCCCTCGCCCAATAAACAATCTTTAAAGACAGAAAATAAAAGCTTATAGGCACGTGACTACTAAAGTAAGGCTAGAGTAAGTTTACACAAGTGGAAGACAAAAGTAGATTATGGAACTATACAAAAGCAGTAAACAATAATAGATGTGAGTATAGGGGTACTGAGAAAAAAAAAAAAAAAAGAGCACGCGTAAGCTTTAAAATGCCTAAGAGTATAGGTAGGCTACTGCTGTCTATTCATTGTAAAACTGGTAATAGAAGTAGCAAGGTACTCAGTCCTTATGTGAGCTGAAAAATGCTGAGTAGTGCTAGGTGCCAGTTTATTGAGTTTTCAGTCATTTTAGCAAAGGAAGTGCTTGCTTTAATCAAACCTTTATTAATTTTTGTTGTTTTTCTTCAGTCTTTTTAAGAAATCTTTACATTTAATTTTTTTTGTGTAAATATTTGCCTTTTCTTCAAATATATGCACTGTATTTTTATCAGAACCCTAACTTTTTCTCTGACAAAAAAAAGTTCCAAATAAAATACTAGATCATTTCATTCCAAAATGTACCATTTTATATGTAATTTGGACCTGACTGTACAGATTAATATTCAAAGGGGAATTAGTTCATTTTTAAGAAATAGTCACCCCTTTTTCTTTGCCTTGGATTTGGGGTATTTAAGAAAGATCTGACGGAAGGAAACTCTAACCTGTCAGAGACTCAGACGAGCAACTTCAGATAGAAGATGTTGAAAGCTTAATTTCTCATTTTAGGTAATCATGCAAAATTAGTAGATGCCCCTAAAATAAGGTTATATTCTTTGTCAACAAAACCTATGTCTTTCTTTTCTGTATCTGTAAAGTGGTCCATCTCAGAAAGTGTTAAGATGCACTCTGAGGCAAGTCAGTGTTGAAAAGTTTGGATCTATAAATGTCTTTATATTTGTATGTGAAACTTCGTCTACCAATAAGCAAAATTCAATGGTTTCAAATGATGTCAGTCCAGATTTTAACATGGTATTATTTTCTTTAATGCAAAAATAAGAAATCTAAAAAAAGAAAAGGCACTGATAAGCACTAATAAAATATTCAATCAAATATTTTATCCTTAGAATGTCAATCTGTAGTCGTACATTTGAATGTATTCTTTTTTTTAATTTATTTTCAAAATAATTGTGCTGTATTTTATTTATGTATTTTAGGCACAGAAGGGGCAGTGTTTGGGCACTCTGTGGAGACACCCCATATCAGAGCAGAACCTTCCCAAGACCTCAAGTAGGTGTTGTTCAAAGAGTTGTTTTAAAATTAATTATTCCCAGAAATAACTAAGCCTTGATTAAAAGCAAATATCTGGGGGATTGGTAGACTCCAATTTACAGTAACTGGACAGAAAAATAGCTTCTATCACACAGGACGTGAAATACATTAGTTTTTATAAAGGACTTGCATCCTCCAGCAGAATAATCTGAGCCTTTGAGAGGGACGCTTTCCCAAAGTTCAGAAGCTTGAGACTTATCTTTAAGGTCAATTAAGTACAGTGCTGTTTTTTGGCATCAGTCACAGATTTTGTTTGCTTATGGGCTGTTATAGAATACGTAAGTCAACTTAAAGTAAGCAGTCCCAGGTTTTCTCTTCAAGCAGTGTTTCTGAGTTGCTGGGGTTTTTTTAATACTTCACATCCTTCAGAAAAATCATTGTCAAGTACGGCTACATTTCTAAGCATAAAATCATCTTAATGTTGCCATATGAAATGTTGCTGCTGGTGAGAAGCACCACAGTCTTCGCTGCAATTCTAGTATGGTTCCTTAACATTATATACTCTCCCTTGATCTGTCTAGCAATATTTACAACACATTGTTGTAGAACTGGAATGGTTAAATGTCCCCTAATACTTGCAAGGGCATGTAGGATCCTTACCCGGTACGGAGGTTACAGAAATCATGTGCAGGAAGCTGCCCAGGCAGAAAGGTGAGAATTGTAGGAGAGGTATAAGAAGTAAATGATTGTGTGTGATTATTTGCACTGTGCATTTTAATGCTTTGGGAGCTTCCAGAGGATCCTACTTGGTAGAACTTTATTTTAAAATCCCTTGCCAAGATTCTTGTTGAGGGTTATTAGAGGCTGTTATTAGAGATGGCCACCAAGGGGATGCAGTTCCTAATCATAGGGAGGGCAATAGAAATCAGAGTGGAAACACTGCAAGCTTTACTTGTCTGAAAGGCCCAAAATTTGAGAAAGATGGAACTTGTCCCATTCTAAAGACTGTGAAGGCCACACACTGATGAGCTTTGTCTCCTTCTTTCCAGCATTTAAATAATGATGTGAGAATACAAACATATGGTAATAGAGATAATCCAGTGTTTTCAGGATTAATTTCTTACTGCATGCTTCTTTGTATACTTCATTTAACACAATACTGAGACACACAGCTTGCATTTCATAGGCTTCAGCTCTGCTCTCTTTTGGCATAATTCATCCCCACGATGCTCATTGTTGCTGCATATTTTCCAACTCCACTATTCTTTCAGCTCATTTTTCCAAGGTGGACTTCAATTGATGGGAATTCTACTGAATTTTCCTTTCAGCTTTCTGTCTTCTCATTAATAATGAACTCAAGCTAAATTTGTTGAACAGATGAAACAGAAACCTTCTCTGTTCGGCACACTAAATTTTAGTCAAGTTACCTTAACTTATGTACAAGTTATTTTATTCTAATGTATTCAGTCTATTTTGTATCCTGCAAGCTCTTCCAGATATGTTAATTAGGATCCAGAGATACTCCCTTTTTAAAAAACTTTCAAGTCTTTTAAATCCGCTGAAAGTGATACAAACTGGAATAGAGATTTCTTGTGTTTTGGCATGCATCTTTCTGGAGGATTATCTGCTGACCCCTTTTAACCTTGTATCTTTAAAGAAATAACTATGGTTTTGTGTGGTGTTTTCTGACAGTAAAATGCAAGTGGACATTCAAATAGACACTTTAACTCCCTAATTTAACTTTATTTTACTCCCTAATGCAGTGTCCTTGGATTGTGGGGGCATTTGAAATTAATGGTGACATAGGACAGTAAAGAGTGTAGTTTTAGACAAATTGCCAGGCATAAATTCAAATCTATTAGGCCCAGTTCTTCTTGCTTTGCGTCTGGAATTTGAGGTCTTCAGACCTCTCAAAATCCTCTGTAATATTTGCTATTAAAAAAGTCTTGTGCAAAAATCTTTACTAAATTTGTAAAGATTTGACAGGACAGCATAATTTTCCTTCTTATGTGCCCAACCATTTTGGTGATCTTTTTCCTGTCTTACATTTTCAAATAATAGCTAGCAAGCTCTGGCTTTTACAGAATGTTTTTCTACAATCCTTTGTGAAAGCTGTTAAGCCGTTTTGTGTCAAATCACAAAAACTAATTGAATCTGACTTTCATTAGCTGGGATAAGCAGAATAAAAGAATCATGCCTAAGAATCAGGAAAGAGAATTATGACTTAATAATTTAATCTTCGTATTTATCTTGCTGCCTTTTCTCACAAGAATGTAGTTAGGAAGACTAAACTGCCAATATGACAGGTCCCCAAATATTGCTTTTAGGCTAACACTACATTAAAACATGGTGTACTAATAGGTAATATCTATGCACAAGAGGGCAGCCAGTAGTTAAATGTTGATTGCTTTGCCCTGAACAACCTTCTTAATACGGGGTGAATTACTTTGTTGTTGTTCTCTGGGGAGTCCTGGAAGATCAAATTTAATAGTTTTTTTTCCTCTTCCATGTCGAGCTTAGCATAGTATTGACTATGAGCTAATCCTGAAGGCTAATGCTGGATGTAATGAGATGAGAACTGATCAGGCAGCAAGGAACCACCCAAGCTAATAGGATTTTAACTCTGATAAGAATTAAAGAGTTTGTGAGAGTCATTTTCTGGGACATATCTGGGTAGTTTACTAAAATGGCAAAGCATTTATTCTATAAAAGCCTGAAGCCAGAGAAGACATCAGAAAGGAATCTTCACATTAAATTGATAGACTGACATTGATGAGAACAGGCTGAGAGTAACAAAAGCACTGGGCCTCTGCTTGATGATTTTACCCAGAAATAAAATAGTAATAAATTTTATGAAAAGGGGGAAGTTTCAGTAGAATAGGACAATCCAGCTTTCCTACAGTACTTTTAAAGTTCTCAGGTTCTAGTTACTTTTTTCAGGATTTGTTTTTAATGAAGTGGAAATAATGACTATTTATGTTTTCAGAATCTGTTTGTTGTTTAAATAGTAATTTAAGTATTTGTGTGTACATGTTGACAGAGATCTATTTGTTTAGTCTTATCTCTAGCTGTGAAAATACGTGTTTCTTTTCTTTCGCTTACACGTTCATAGAAAAATAGAGGTGCAAAAGGCTGTAGTCAAAATTTGGGGAACTGTCAGAAGTCGAGCTTCCATATATGTACATACAGAAGACATTAAATTAAAGGGACTAGAAAGCAAAAGCAATTAAAAGTTTAGAATTACTTTGAAGAGGGAGTGCAGAAGGAATTAAAGGTAACTAGGTATGTCCCTTAAACTGAAAGAATAATTTGCTTTTGTGCTCAGTAATGGTGATTGTATTAGACGTAAGAGAAAAGCAAAGGCATCTTATGGGAATTGGGATATGAAAGAAAAAAGTGTTGGTACTGTGATAGCAAAATTCATGTTGTTAAGCCAGGGTGCTGGATAATTCCTATCCCTATTGGTGAATAAACTAAATGTGAAAGTAATGTCCAATATCCAAAATTTATAATACATCTTTCATGTTGGAAAACTATAAGATGGATGGCTGGCAAGGGTAGCACTAGTAGTGAAATGGATGAAAAATAAGCTAAACGAATTATACAGCGTGTTAGGCCTTTTAGTCTTAACTCTTACCATGTAAAATCTCATGACATTATTTAGAAAATTTAGTTAAAGAAAATAATTATGAAAGGTTTGAAGATAAATAAAAGTTTTATTGAAATAGAACATGGGTAGATTTTGCCAATCCAAAGTTTTCTTTTGAAAAGATACCTGGTCTTCTAGTTCCACAGCTCAGGACTAGAAGCAAAAGTCCTTGCTTTACTAATGTCTTTCATTTTCTGGGATATTCCAGATAAAAGAGTTTGTCTGTTTTTTAATGGAAATTGAACAGTTGTCATCAATGCCGAGAGACTCAGCCTTAGACCTCATTTCTGACATGGTTTAGGTTACATTTATCCATTGCTCTGCTATACCTGCAAACTCCTTTTTGCTGTAATTTCTCTGATTAAACATATAGAATGATATGCTCCTATTCCATAAAACTTTCAGTATACACCTTTAAGTCTAAGTAGTGCGGATGTGGTAGCCATAAGGTTTTCATTTACAGACTTCTTTATGATTTTAAGTGAATCGGCTTACAGTTACAATAATAAAAGGGTTGTTCCTGTTTTTTTTTTGTTGTTGTTTGTTTGTTTGTTTGTTTGTTTGTTTTTGAGGTGCTTTTAATGTCCTTAATCTTTCAACCTACCTCAGCCTATGACATGTTTTGCCCAGCGGGCAGGCTAGAAGTATGCAGAGGACATGGAGGCTCTGGAAGTATTAGGGGTGCAGAGTGGGGTTGGGGTTCTTGTTACAGAGCTGTGCTAGAACCAGGCAAAGGATTGCTTTATAAAAGCATTAGCTCTGTTGACCAGGAGACTTCTATTGCCTCTACGCACAGTTTTTCAAAGAACTCACAGGATAGGCTGCGCAACAGAGAACAGTGAATAATTTTAGATTTCTTACACCACAAGTTTCATGCTTGCCTTGCTTTTACTTGAGAATAGAATTCACTGCCAGAAAGAAAGGAAAAAACTATTTGGCTTCTTCATAGTGTAAAAATAGTCAAATTATATTCCCTAATGCAGAAGGTAAAAAATCTCTCTCTGCTTTTTTTCTGAAGTGGTGCTTGGCCTTAAAAAAAAAAAAAAAAAAAAAAAAAAAAAAAAAAAAAAAGTAAACTCAACATTTTTTTTTCTTAAACAGAGTTTAGATAGAGTCCAAATACAACCTGCTTGAGCATGTCTATTCTGGGTGTTCTCCTGCGCTTAATCTGCAGAGGTGGAAACAGACCTACCTAAAGTATTTCAGCAGAATAACTTTCCATAGGTGGATGCATTTTCATCCAAATGTGTCACAAAAAAATTTCACAATTTATCTCATCTAAAATATACTGATTTATATCAATTTAAAGCCGTTTGGGGAAACAATATGGAAGATAACATTAAATAACCAGGGACAGGCTGGATTACCAGAGGTAATCACAAATAGCTAATAGAGTTTAAGATTTAAAAGATTTTCCGTGAGCCATTTCTCATGTGTTCCCAGTTGTTCAAAGAGCTGTTTGGCTCTTGAGCCTTTCCCAACACTGTACGTTCACATCTTCCTCTTGACAGTCACTTGAGAGTTATCCGTGGGCATGTTGCTACAATCTGTTTCTGACGAGACAGATTTCTATTTTAAGAAAATATATTCTGAAAGACAGCTCAGGTACTGGAACTATTTCTAGAAAGAAAATAGACTAGGTGTAAGAGTGATTAGAAGGAGAGGTAGCAGAGTGGCAGGACATGTGTGGAAGGGGGTTCAGATAAGAGCAAAAGGAAGGCAGATTGTGGCACGGGGAATAGATGGGGTGGAGCAGAGGTAGCTCTAAGATATCAGGACTATGTCCCGAAGAGAAATCCTTTCCCCTTTCTGAAGGGACCATGTTATATTGTCTCATATAAAATCTGTGTCGCATAGCCTGAAAGATTAGGCTTTCAGGCATGTTGCAGTATTTTTCTAAGAATAGGAAGCTGGATGGTCACAATTGAAACGATACGTTTCTATTTATCTTTTTTGATTTTGAACTGTTTAACTTCTGGTGAACTTCACTTTTTAGAATCCATGAAAATTTACCACCAGATTTTCTAGTTAGTTCTAGTGAGTTTTGCTTTTTGTTGTTGTTGTTTTGGTCAGTAGATCGTTTCTTACCTAAATTTCAAAAAGTTTTGAAAACACATACAGGTTTTTCAGGCTATTTCAAATCCTCCTTACAGTTTTTTTTTTCTGGTTGTTATTATTATTATTATTATTATTATTATTATTATTATTATTATTATTATGTTACTTGTGATTCTGGTAGTTTCTCAGTCTTCGGATATTCTGGCTATACCCCAACCCCACTCTGAGAAACAGGAGTGCATATACACTGGTTCTCTGTAGTTTTCTTCACACCACCTGCCTCCTTCATCAGGCTTTTTCTTCAAACATTTGTCCTCTTTGGCATGTCTCACATTTCTTTGACACTTCTTCACTTTTTCTAGTCCTTTAGTAAAATCAGATAAAATTAAAAAGGCATTTTGTTTCTTTCTCTTTCTCCTCAGTATCTAATGTTTTTATATGCTCAGAAAGAATCCTTCATTTTCCTCTTCCCTGATTATCAACTATATCAAAAAACATTACAATATTCCGTGGTTTTCGTTGTTGCTGTGGTAATGCAGACCGACTGAGCTGATACAGTAGCACGTACAGGGCAATTAGAGCTCAGAGGTGAGCCTGATGAGGTGATTTTTAGGTTAATTAGAATTTAAGGAGTTATAATAAGGTCATGTTGACACATGCCATAGTCAGTGACATACGTAGCTTGGACATAACATCAAGTGCTGTGCTGAATGCCTTACAGTTCTGACTCGAGTCAAGAAAGTTTCTGCTTTATTTAAGTGCTTTGCACATAATTTGAGAATTGGATATTGGAAAAGAAAAGTAATATTGGTACTTACTGATTTGAGGCCATTGCCTATGCCACAAAATATTTAACTTAACTTATATTTAATATATATAATATTTAAATTAAATATTTAACTTAACTTCCCCTTGTTTGAAAGCTTTTTTGTGGAGCCACAAAATAGACAAGCAAATTCTGCCCTTACTGTTTAGGTTGCTGCTGCTTTCAAAGGGAGCTTGAACATGAACATCTGAGGCTTTTGCCTCTTGATAAAGACATATCTGATGATCTGATTTTTTTTTGAGAAAACAGGAATCCTCTGTAGCCCGGAGGTTCCTAGAGCTCTGAAGCTCCTAGAACACCGCAGCATTCATTTTCCAGGGCAATTCTGCTCTGTGGCATGAGGATATTCTCCATGCAATGGAGATGCAAGTGTAAAGCCCAAAACGTGGCTTCCAGGGGTTTTTTTTTGGCCAATTTTTTGAGCAGAGAGGCAGGTCGTTGTTCTTTTGATACTAACTAATAGAATAGTAGGAATGAGATAATATATTTATAATTCTTTAAGTTCTGTGGGGCACCAGTCTTCACTCCAACTGGGCATAAAGTAATTTCACTGAAGGAAGAAGGCCCTAAGTTCTATGGGGTATGTGGGTGAGTGGTGCTTTTTAATATGAAACACCTGGGCAGGTGCGGGTGAAGGATGGAGGTGAAGAAGAAGTGGATACCTGCTCGTGCGTTCTCTAGTTGGCAGCATATTTTTTAATTTTACCTTTTGCATACAAATTGCACATTGCTAGAGGTAAAGAGTCTGGAAAGATCAAGTAATTCAGATGCTATATTCATTTTACTAAATAGTATGAGCTGAATCCCTTGCCTAAAAAGACATGAAGCAAACAGAAGATTCTCCTGTGCAAATGTGAATAATTGTTTCTTTCTATTTTAAGAACTATCTTCGGTTAGCCAACAGAGCAAAACTAACATAGATAAATTATATCCCTTGTGAGTAGGAGGAATACATAAAAAGTTAATCTAAAATATTTCTTAAAACCCCAAATTAAAGCTTTTGTTTCATTTTTTTAATTATTTTTCTCTCATTCAATCTGGGTCAGCTTGCAAATAGCAAGTGCCATTTTGAAATGTAAATGACATAAAATGAGAAATGAGAAATGTCTTAGTAACTTCAAAGCAAAATATTCAAATCATCTTGAAAAGTTTCCTTTCTTAGCAATAATTCAAAATAAATTCAACTCAAATTCATATAACATTGATCATCTGAAATTCATGTTTTTTGACAAATTAACTGATGATAATTAAAAGAAGAAAAATCCTTTCTCTGCTCTAGGGAAATCTGTCTGCATCATGTATGGAAAATTGACTAATTATATTGCTGAAACAAGCTTATTTTAAAAGCCTTTTTATTTTTTCCTACAGTTGTGGTTATTTCAAGCTATTAATAGCACAAGTTGCCTTCTTCATCATGGCTCTTTGTTGTTTTGGGAAAACTATATTACGTGAATAGGTTTCACTTATAGAAGTAAATACTACTTTGAAAGGCTGTCAGTAAATCTGAAAGGAAAGCAATTTTTTTGGTATGTTATCTTAATAGTGTTCTCTTCCTTGGAGCGAGGAATATTGCAATATGGAGTGTTACAATAAGTTTATAGTAGAGATTAAAGCTTTCAAAATATGAAAAAGGAAAAATTATGAAGCAAGCATCTATCAAAAATAATTTATCTCCAAACACTGAGAAAATAATCTCCCTGTGTATATGGGTTTTTGCATTTCCAGTAGTCTGCTGCATATTTTCCAGCTGCAAAATCACTTTTCAGATGTAGTTCATCAGAAGTACAAAAAGAAAAAGTATATATTAGTAATTGTGAAACAGACATAGGCGTGCACCTTTACTAATAGGTAGCAAGTGTTTTAAAAATAACTTCTCAGATCATCGACTATTCCTTGACATTTCTAACACATTATTTGTATGTTTTCAGGAAACTCCTAAAAATATCCATTTGCTGCCTGAAAATGCTGAATTTCTTCTCCCAAGTGTAGAGATATCTAATAGTAACAACTTGATTTCGATTTCAGAATTTAATTGGTCAAGCATCTACATTTTAAATAAACTGGCAATCATTTAAGTTAATAAAGTTCATGAAAAAAAAACATGATGGAGCTGAAGAAAACGTTTGTGAGCTACACACTGGCATTGGTTGGAGAAAAACAGTTTGTAATTGTATAACAAAATTATCCTTTCTTGAAAGATGTCTTCCAGATGGACAGCTGGAAAATTTCAGTCGAGTCTGAGAATGATTCTGATGCTACTAAATCAGAAATTTTGCAGCTTTTCATTTACCATCAATCCAATGTAGTAAATGTAACTGAGGGTACTTTTGATTATGAAGTTGCATCTGAAACCAGTGGCAAATGGAAATTAATTTATAAATTACAAAAATATGTTGCAGAAAAATATGGAATAAAAGTATCCCAATAATTCAACATTCACACAAATCAATTTCTTTTGAATTCATAGTAAAACATACTTAAAGTAACATAGTGCTTGTTGAAAACCTTATGTCTAAAATTTGTATGATAACTGAAAGAACAGTAGCTAAATGTCTGGTATTTTTATACAGCAACAACCTTTTTTCCACCAGAGTGCTGGACTGCTCTAGTGTAACTGAAATAAGATTTTTGCAGATGTAACCTGTGTTTGTTGATTAGATTGCAGTTATATGATATGAATTTCTATGGCAATTCTTGCTAGACTTTCCTGCTGCATACACCCTTTTAACAAAGTCCAAACACATGCTTAAAAAAGTGACATGTCACAATAAAGATTTTTTTTACCTGATATGTAATTCCTATATAATGGAATATTTCATGATTTACGGCAAGTGGAAACTGATACACAAAGCAGATATACATAGTCACTTATCTATATCACGGTTCCTAAGTATTATTTAATATAATTTTACTCTAATCCTATGCAGCATTCATTGCAAACAAATCAAAATTAAGTTTCTCTTTTATTGTTTTTTGTTTGTTTGTTAGTATTTCCAGTGTAGATTCATCTTCTCTAAAAGGTTTTGCAAAGTCTTTTTCTGATGCTTTATAGAAATCGCTAGTTCACAGACCAGTTTCTTGAAAACACTGGTGCTGATTGGTGATTGATAATTGAATGATTCATGATAGTTAGATTCTTCACTGGTGCAAATAACCATAAAATATTCTATCAATTTCTCCATGTTCAGAATGTGAAAAAAAAAGTAAGAAAATGGACTAGCTCATGCAAATGCAAAAAAAAAAAAAAAATGCTTCTAATTATCCAAAAAAAAAAGAGTGAAAGCATCTGGTAAAGAGATCTCTAGTAATATCATTTTTAAAAAATTCAAGTAAGAATTTTTGATTTTTACTTCCATTTACTTGTTCCTTATCTCTTTTTGGCCATTATGCTTGTGATAATCTTAATTAATAAGCAACCAGTTCTGCTGTTTCATTTTTTCATAAAGCAGACCTAAGCAACATACATAATGTTAAGTGTGTCTTCAATAAAATGTTTTCACTTTCTTTAATAGTCGTAGGTGCACATTTTGCATTTGTTCATTTTTAATAGGCACCTACAAATAATGATGTACTGAATCTGTTTTTGTGCTGCAAAATAGTTGCTTTTCTTTTTTTTCCCTGCATTGAGTGTCAGTGACCATGTAACAATCAGAAACATTTCATGGACACTATTTCAGTGACTTGCTTTGCATGCCAGTGTGGCATTTTGGTTTCAAGCTGGTAATATATCACTGTTCTGTATGACTCCTCTGAAAAAAGTTCAATAGTTGAAATACACTGAAATTCTGTTCTATTGATTTATTGATCTTTCATTTGGCTTTTCTCTAGCAAATACTTTATCAAAGTATTTGTTTCTTTATGCATCTAATAGTGCATCATATTTTTGGGTGGTTGTAACCCAAAAAATCAAAATTTAAGTTTCCCTCTTTAACAGAGGGAAATGGAGTGTTTTCTCCCAGCAGTTCATTTTAGCAATCTAGCTGTCATTAACATGTTTCATCTTACAAACAGCCTTTGTTCAAGTAAAGTGGAACTGTTCTGTCTTTGTATTCCAGAAGAAATGAGATATAAATAGATTAAGAGATTTGTCTCACACTTAACAGAACTGTGCAATAAGTCTACGGCTGAATTCAGCTAGAATCCAAATTTTTGGCTTCTAGTTCAGTAGTTTTCCTCTGATCATCTTTGCTATTCAGTGTGTCAGCACAGCTTCTACAAAATCCTTGCACTCGTACTTCCCTTTCAAGAGAAACCTGATAGATAGTAGAGAGTATCACAGTTCTGCATTACAGTTGATCAAGAATCATGATCACAGAGTACAGAGAGAAGGGGAAAGAAGAGCAAGAGTTGCACTGAGGAGAAATAGTGAGAATGTTAAGATTATAACAGTGTTAAAGAGGATAAAGTGTATTTTGCATAAGAGAAAAATTACATGCAAAGAATAATACTAATAGAGATATTTTCCTTTTTTCCTCTTCTTCCTACATAGTACTGCTCCATTTTCCTAGAGCACAACTAATTCTGCCAAGACAAAGTCATACTAATACATCCAGTTTTAAAACTCATTCATTATTTAAAGCTTTTAAGAAGTCTTTTGTTTTTATTTAAATGAGCATTTGTCATCCATCACTAAGCGAACTTTAGTTATTAACCTGTCATTACAGTAGCGCTCAGAGAGATGTGTGGAATCTTAAGTATCAATATTTTAGTGCTAATGAAGTCAAGCAAATTAGGCACCATATTCTGAAAAGCTCACTAAGCAAGCAAACTTACATCATTGCATGCGTGAAGGCGGAGTTAAATAGAAATGGATTTAAACACCTACTGAAGTCCTTTTCCTTTTCTCGACCATAGAGAATACTGAAAGAATCACACATTTAACAATTCATTTTTACTTTATCTTTCAAAATAGATTTTGTATCTACGTATGTTGTGGGTTTTCAGTCTGGGTGGGTTTTTGGTGATATGGATCAGTACATTTTTTTTTTTTCCTCAGGGGCTGTTTTTGTCTTTCAGACTTGAATCTCCTACTAGATCTTTGGTGATGGAAGCACCCAGGGGAGTGCAAGTCAATGCAGCTGCAGGAGACTTAAAGGCCACCTGTAGGAAAGAGCTGCACTTACAGTCCACAGAAGGAGAGGTAGGTTCAGCTGGTAGAGCTACGTTCTGTAGATCTGCCTGGCAAAATACAGACAAGACGAGAATGTTTTACTAAGGAGAGAGGTAAACATCATGAGAAGGGTTCTGCATTTGCCTACTTCAAAATGACTCTTGTTTAGCTTGCTCTATCATTATTACTTATTTGCTTTCTGCAAATATTTGAGTCATTCAATTTTATTCACATTGAAAAAAATGTTTATTATATTTAAATAGATGAAGATAAGGATGATTTTTAATATAACAGCCAAGGAAAATGTTATACCATCCTTCAGCATATCCATAGGATATGCTGAAATACTGGTAAGATGTTAATTATGTTTAATCATGATTAGGGTTTTATGCACAACACCATCGCATTGGATAAATCTGACAAACTAAGAGAGCGTTTTCTAAATTACTTGCACTACGTCGGTTCCAGGCACTTCTAGAAAACTCGTTGTTTAACGTAAATATCTAACTGGGAATAGAAGTCTTTGGAAAATTTTTAGAAAAATTTGTGAGTTTATTGCATGAATTTTGATTTTCTTTAGGTATCTACTCCAACTGGGCGTCTATAACATACTGATAGTGCAGGCCACTTTAGAGAATTAATGGACTAATATAAACGAAGTGTAAGGACACAGGGTAAACACGTGATGGACTGAAACTAGTTCCTAAAAGAAAAACATGTCTATAAAAATATGTATTAGCTGGTACTCTTGTTCAGAGCCCCATGGATACACTAAATGTTGATAGGCAGGATGGAGAAAAAGTGTATAAGGTTTATTATAAAGTGTTATTAGGAAAATATATTCTAAAACAAAACAAAGTTTGTATGTCAAAAGCAATTTTCATTTTAGCCTAAAGACGAATGCATTAACAGTCAGGCTTTTTATGTGAATAAGAGAGTATTGGATCTGTGAGTGAACCACTTTTGTGATAAGACGTTTTATACTAAGAAAATACACTTCCTATATTATTCTTATATTGATTAACTAAATTTAACATTTTAATGTTTGTAAGCTTATTCAATAAATCATGAAAGATAGATGAATTAATATTTTCCTTCTATAGCATAATTATTGTGCTGTTATGCCAGGAAATAGTTATGTGGCATCTGGAATCAATCAGTTATAACCATGTAGCAGAACATTATGAATTTACTGTAGATTAATCTATGAAAGATATATTTCCCTTTTAGGAAATAACAACTTCAGAATGTATTTTTTTGAAGAACAAATGTGTTTACGAAATACTTTTCCTCTAGGCTTATTTCTCATACAGAATAATCTTTAGCCTCCCACATCACAAACAGAAAGCCTCTGCAAGCATTCTGAATTCTGCTGTTTGATACTTTTTTATTTATTGAAGAATTATAATAATCCTTTTAGCCATATTACGCAATATAATGCATGATCCCAGACTGAATACTGGGGGCTGTAATTTAGACTCAGGTCTGCTGCCCTTTTATGGAGCGCTTGAGCTGCACCCTTGTGAGCCGAGGCATCAGCGGAATCCTTTGATTCAATTACAGCTTGGCATTTAATTGTGAACTCTGCATTATTCTATAAATAAACCATAACCAATGGTTTAAAGCTGCAATCATTTACAAGCAAAATGAAATGTGAAGCTCCAGGCTCTAGCAGATTCTGCTGGTTTACATAAAAAGAAAATGAACCTTCCTTGTCTGGAAATTCAGCGCAAGGGCTGCTAGTTGACTGCTGCCTTTTCCCTCCTATAAACACAATGCAAAAGTGCAGATCATGCTTGAATGTTTTAGATGCTAGATTTCGTTATGTCCACAAATGCACAGTAATTTGTAAAATTGAACCTAAAATATATTATCATATAATGATAACAAGCTTAAAGGATTATTTGCTGGGGTTGACTCACTGGTCCAAGAAACAGTTTTAGTGGTTTTGACCATACATCACCCTTTGAGGGAGAAGGGTCTTGCTGAGCCCTTATGCAAGTCCTTTTGCACCCAGCTGCCATGTATTTCTGCAATCGACTGCTATGCAAGCCAGGCCCGGCACTTGAGTGGCGTCCTCTGTACTAGCAAAGGTCCAGTAAAGATAAGGAGAAAGGCACACAGAGGTGTCCCATCAATACAAACATACTCATATTAGTCACCTTTTCCTTGTGTTTGCTTATCCCCTTGCTTCTCGTCAGCTTGTACTCCTGAGTTGTATGGTTTGTGCACCGGATTTGGGCATTTCTAGCATAATGAGGCTGATCCCTGGGGGCAGCTTAGCAGCTGCCACATGAAAAATCAGCAATACTCTTTGAAAAAGAAAGTGTAGCAGACAAGATGGCAAGCTTATATGTGACCTTACTATTTTCATGTAACTCAGCTTATTTTGATGAAGTAGATGCCATGGCGATTTTGTAGAGGGCAATCGACAAATGTGCTAGTGCTAATATCTAACATACAGGCCTATCCAGATCTCTCACTAAGTCCAAAAGATGTACTTAACATTGAGATTAATAATGAATAAAATTGGAGTAGTTCAGTTGTAAGCCAGATAGCACCATTTTGAAGCTCTCTTTTTGGTGCATTTTGTAACTGTTCTTCTGTTCTGAAGCAGAGGAAAGAAATTTTTAATTATTTAAATACCCTGGAATGGAGCTAGCGTGTCCTGTGTGCCATTTGCCACAGCTACGAAGGAAGGGGCTGGCCAAAGGCAACAGCGTTTTCTAGGTTAGTTCAGTTCAGCCAATTAATGCTTGTCCAAGATTAAATGTTTGCAAAAACAAATTTAACTCATGATATAGGTGAACTAATTTCAATAAAAATGAGCAATGACTGACTGTAGAGCTCAAGGATCCACTGTTTATTCACCAAAAGATGTCTAGCAGTTGTGTATGCCATATTTTGCTTTGAAAGCCATTTTTGGGATGTTAACCGGTTAAACCTGTTAAGTTGGGAAAAGTGACCTGTGTGGTTCGTGGAAGTGAAGGAATGTTTCTCCACATTTTTGAAATGATTAATTCTCATGAAAGTGCAGGTTTAAAATTTTCTTTTAAGAAATATCAATGGAGATTTAATAGTACTAAAATACTCTTGTCATCTTTCTAAGAAAACTTTTCAGTTTACAATTGTTCTTCATTTCTGAGTTAATTTACTGTAGAAAGCACTTTTATGTTGATGTCACTAATGAAAATAAGATGTTCCAAAACTGTAAAAGCCAAGTGTTTTAACTGATAACACCCCTCTCTGAGTTGTTTGTTCACAGCTACATTTTGACGGCCATAAGCCATTTTATTAGAAAGAGAAAAAGAAGATGCAATGAATAATTTATCTATGAATGATTTTTCCATGAGTATCACATTTTAATCTAGTTCTGATTTGAATGGTAATTAATTAATATGGTTTTGTACTCAGTAGACTGAGCACAAATATTCCCAAAATGCTTTTTTTTTCTTTTTTTCTTTCTATGTTGGGTACATAAATCACAGATAAGCCACATCTGTTCTCTGATTGAATGAATTTGCAAATAATTCCAGTACAAGCAACCAAGAAATGGAATTTAAAATTTCTTTCTTGAAATTTTTTGCATGAGATTATCATTGGTGTTTCATAAACATTAGAGCTTGTAATCACTGTTTAACATTCGCAGCAACACCACTGATCAGCCCTGGAATGATTTCCATTATAAGAGGAGTAAATGCACTAGAAAGTTTTCACAGCATCAGTACTAGGGCTGCAAAATCAGTAGCCTCCAATATATTTGTGTTGCACTGGTGTTATAAATCAGAAATAGTAACATATACTTCAGCTTATCTTTTCTTCTGAAGCTTTCCTTCTTTTTTCCCACCCTTCCTCCAACTTCCTGTCATTTCTTACCCCCACTAAACCTGAATCTGCCTTAGCAGCTTCACTGGGACTGTTTATCTTACCAAATCCTCCAGTGAATACAGAAAATTCTCCCATCTTGATAAATCTTAGAGACACACACCAAAGGTCTCTTGTTTGACTTTTTCTACTTAGTCTATCTCCTCTATTGAGCTGACTTAGTAAAGACTCACTGTAGAACTTATATGCATGGCACACTCACATCTCTCTTGGAAATGACTATATGAATATTTGATTTTTTTACCTTTTGCCCACTGAAAGTTCTTCCCTTAAATTTAGTCTACATTTTGTAGATGATATATATATTCTACTTTGTCTTTCCAGCTTGCCCTTTCCTTACTCAGATAGGTTAATGTCACAATCTGATCAGCAGATGGTTTGCAGATCTCAGGTAACAAATACCACTGACAACATTGATTTTCTGCACGCTTTCACAGGATGATTTTTCAAGGCACAGTATAGGGCCAGCTAGATTTGCCAGGTTGGTTATTCTTTGACATTTCTTTGCAGATGCGTAGGCGTACGATCTTTTACGTGTTCATGTCCCCCATTAAATATCACCATCACCACAGAGTGACAAATGACTTAACTCCCTTATGAGATTTATGAAAATTCATAGAAATAATTGATTGCAAATATTTTAAACAGAGAGGCCAAACACTCAGTTATACATCCTTCAACATTTCCTTTAATACATCTTGATACCTCATGACAACTGTTAACACTTCTTTTGCAAAATAGAGAAATAAGAAACCTAACTGAATTACACATCACAACTGTATACTATGTAGAAGAAAGTTGCACTGAGTTATTATTTCTGGTCAAGCATTAATCTACTGAATATTTCATTCTGATTTCCTTAAACACAGAAATAATTTAAACTCATTACATTTCTTCCTTCTTGCTGTTTCTGTCTCTCATACAGTGCTGACACAGCCCTGCTGAAAATGTGAAAGCAGAAATTACATTCATATAAAATAAGTAATACATGAAAAAGATGTAAAAAGAAAGCGATTTTTCAATTCCTACCACATGACCTGCAGGCTGATTCAGTTTGCTATTTTAATAAATTGGAAAACTGGTCTGCTTAGAAGTAGTACGCTACTAATATATTTTTCTCAGCAGTAAGATGCACAGGACAGAAAACAGTGATCTAGGATTTCTAAAATGTGAGTAACTAAATAGAAAGCAAATGTTCCTGCTAAATGCTCTGCTCCCTAGCATAAAATAGCATTTCTCTGTGTAGCTGCTGCCTTTTCAATCTCTCAGTGTCCTACTATGTTTCGAGGAGGATGGATGAAAGTTTCAGTTTTGTCTTTGCCCATTTATCTGCTGAGCTGCAGAATCTCAGGAAGAGCATGTCTGGTTCATGCAGCCTTGATACTTATGAAGTATTAAATGCCTTATCTCCTACCTTTTCCAGTACAAAAGATATGTATACAGGCAACTTCCATTAACTGTTATCATTTAGCAATAGCGGTCCTTGGGAGCATAATACTCTTCAGTGTTTGATTTCACTATGTCTTCCCTTCTCTTTATACACCTTTATACACCAGCATGCATAAAGAGGTAATTACACTTTCAGTTTTACTGATTTTTTCAGCCATGACTTTCAGTTTTCAGCAGAAGAAAGCGGGGAAGAAGATATGCCCCCAAGCATGGACTGCGGTCCTCCTGAGCTACCTATTTGGCTCTTATACTGACATATTTGCATGCCGTGTTTAACTATCAGATAACAATGTTGCATCTCTAAAGTTTAGATTTTTAATTATAACTTTGAAAGCATATGGACAGGGTAGGCTTTAATGCTTACTGAAAATCAGCATTGAAAATCGAAAATGCTACTCAGATGTGTTTTTTAGAACTATTTGGTCCAAGTTATTTACTCATTAACAGTGTATAATGCAAAGTATTTTATCACTATCATGTTCTGACATCAATACTTGATATTTCTGCAAGTATAGAACTATGCTGAGGACTATTCCATATAAAAGATGCACCTGTACTTAGACACAGCATACACTGTAGAATGCTACTTGTTAGGGTTTCGTTTGTTCCTGATAGGAGAGGTTATAAATTACTTTTTGTTACTTGCAAAGCCCCGATGGACAACGATGTCCTTTCTTTCCTGCATGTCTTTTACCAGTTCCTAGCTTCTAGTTTGCTATAAAGTTCCTTGTTTTTTCTTTTCCAGTTTTTTTAATTATACTTGCTATGGTTTTTTTTTGCTCCTGCCTGAGCTGATCTTTTTCTGTATGTAATATTCTTTTACAGTTATATTTGTCACAGAACATTATTAAATTGTTCCCAGCATCATCCACATTTATTCCATCTAAATTATTTCTGCTGGGCTATTGACTCCTAATTATTTCAGGTTTATGAAGTAGGACTTTAAAAGCAGCCATCAGTGTATGTGTGCATAAAGAAATTATTCCTTTGCCATATGAATTACAGACCAAGGATAATCATTTGCTGCTTTTCAGTTTTGTAATCAATTCCTCTATCAGTCAGGGCATGAGTTTAACAAATTCTCCCATTTTTTTATCTGTTTCTTAGTATGTGTTTATGCAATTTCAAAATGAAATGAATGCTGCTTCCCCCACTCCGCCGCCTTTTTGTTCTTGCTTTGCTAGTTTAGGCTCTTCTTGACCTGGCTGCCCCCCTGAGAAGGCTGGCTTGGTACAGCTTCTGCACTGCTTTTCGGACCTCTGCAGCTGGTTTTGTCATTAAATAACAGTTGTCTCCTGTACAAGACAGCAGAATACGTGTCCTGTTCTTCACGTGTGCTGTGAGGAACAACACAGTAGTATTACGGTGTTAAGTTGGATATTCTGATTTTCAATGCCTTATAAACTCAGTAGGTAGTATTTTGGGAGCTCACCTGCTCGTGAACTTCACGCTGTTTCTGCAGGGCTTAAAGCCATTCTGGTTTGTTACCTGTCTTCCAGAAATTCCTAGTGTGTATCTGAGGATGACTGATCTCGCCATGGCTTTCATTTAGTCCCTCCATAAATAAAAAATAAACTCTAAGTAGCTGGAAAGTACTCTATTTGTTGCAGTGGGATTCTTGGTGATTTCCTTCTTTATTTATTCAATATCATGATGTTGCTTATTCAGCATCATGCAAATGTAATATAAATATAATATTACAGAGCTCCATAAAAATTAAGGAGTATTAGCCTTTCCTGTGCTTACAGTTTCATATTCTCTCTTATTATTTTCGATGGAAGGAAGTGGAAAAAAAAACGCAACTTTTTAATCATATGCAATGTTCAGAAACAAATGGGAATAGCTTGATGTCCCTCTTAATAAGACTTTAACCTCAAATCTTTTTTCCCTTAATTTAGGTCAAATAAGCTCTTTATTTTGTGTGTATGATTCTATCCTTATTTAATTATTCTCTGACTGTAGTGATTGTTAAGTCTCTACAGTTTAGCACACTTCAGCATGCATTTCCTGCTGCTTACAGGAACACACTGGGGAATGTGCTTTAATATCACTTCACACTTATTAAAACACAGATTCCTCCAGAGTTAAGATATGCAGCTGCCATGAATGAATACATTTAAATCATAAAGCGTAGAAGTGAAAATTCAACCTGTTCAAAATATTGTCAAAATGTTTTGTATAATGCTACTTGTATCTGAATAAACATGTGGGGTGAAGACTTAGGAAGAATTTGTATATACTGAATTAATAAGTACTAATGGATGTACAACTCCACAAAGCTGAAAAACAAGAAATGTTGACAGCAAATACATTAAATTAAACCTCACGACTGCCACAAAATACGTCTTTCAATTATGTTACGTTGCTGAAAGGCACGTACTTATTCCTTCTTTTTTGCCCTTGTAGATCTTTCTAAACGCAGATACAATCCGCCTGGGAAATCTGCCGACGGGTTCCTTCTCCTCCTCTCCACCTAGCTCTTCAGCTCCTCGCCAGACTATCTATGAGCTCTGCGTCTGTCCTAATGGTAAACTTTACCTGTCTCCGGCAGGAGCAGGCTCCACATGTCAATCCAGTAGCAACATCTGCTTGTGGAGCTAAAAAGACTCCAATTTATCCTCACACCAGAATAGCCTTTTGTTACTATCCCTCTGCTTCACAGTTCTGCTCGGTTTCCCTTGTGACAAGTTCGACGCTTCAAATGGCCTGCAGAGCAACTTCTTCCAGTGTAAGCAGGAATACAGCGCTGCCTTCCCTCGTGGTTCATGGTACCACTCAGCGTAGAGCCGGGAGTCAGATATTCAGCATGTATTCTTCATCAGGAAACCTGGATCATAGTATCACCTTTTGTCCAAAAGGGAGAATAACACAGGTGCCTTTGCTACATGAAGTGAAGCACATAGTTTTAGATTTTTGCAGGACCTGGATATGAACTGCACATATATATACAGTACATATACAAATTTGCCCAGATTCCAATGGTGAGATGAATTGGTAACTCCTGTATGTTAAATAACTTTACTGTCTGAAAGCACAATTTTCCATTCATCTTTTTGGATGTAAACTTTTATCCCTGAATTTTAAAATTTTGAAGCATTGTGTGATGCTTGCTTTACTAAACAATTAAATTCAGTAAATGGTTTTTAACACAAAAAGAGACAGAATCCCTCACTCAGTTTGGTTTCTTTAAAAGAAGTGTGTTGTCACTCTTTGTCTACTAGGTCTAGGGTTTTGTACACTAGGTAAATTTTGGAAGTGCTCAGCAATATTATCTTTCAGAGCTAAAAAGACATCTGCTCTTGTCTGTCACATCTGAATGGCCTTATGTAGTAATGTCGTGGCTACTGCATGTGAAGCGATTGCTTTAAATGGAACACACAGTTCTGGAAAAGAAGAACAGGGCAAAGGGAAAATACTGGTGGGATGTTTATTGATCGGTTTGTTGTTCTCCACAAGGTATTTATAATTGGCAAAAGCAAAAACGAGGAAAAAAATCCTCGAAGGTACATCGTGTCCAATTTCTAGCTATGTCTACCTGCTGCCATTTGAACACAGTACTGAGTACTCATGTCATGTGTGATGCTGCGAAGCAGTGCCCTACCACCTGGAATGACACGTTTACTATTCTTTTTTCCTCACCATCTGCTGATAAGGTTTTCAAAGTAACAGTAATAAATATATATATTACCCTTTATTCAATGAAATCCAATATTGAAAAGTACATTAACGTTACGTTGACTTGATCAAGTCTGTGTTTAAATTATGCAGCCCCGTTTGCACTCAGATCTCACTGCTTACTTTCTTTTTTTTGACAAGTTTGATGTGGGATTACTTTCTTATATCAATTTTTATCACTCGTTTGGCTTTGTTAGTAGCTGAACCGCTGTAGGAGATGCTTTGGTATGCTGCTGCTAAGTTTATCAACATTGATTAACAAGACTATCTTGAAACTTGCAGAACCCAGGAATGTAAAACAGTATAAAAATGTTTCCTATTGTGGAAGATGGCTTGATTACATCAGGTAAGTGCGCTTTTTAATAATATCCTTCAAATCACATCATCTAGCATGTAGCTTTAGAGGCTTCTGAACACAGGATTACCAATGCAGGGATGACTTTTGAAAGATAAATCTTAAGATAGGGTGACCAGTACAAGGTGGGTATTGCTACACAATGTGTTTTTCTTTAGAGGAAAACAAAAAATGTAAAAATGAGCAAATTAATATAATTATGATCTTTCTATTTTATTACTAAAAGAAGTTGATTTTGTTTTCACTACAGATGAAATTCACTGCTATGCAGAAGACCAGCACAAGTCACGGCTTGGCTGGTGCTCGCCTTTCTGTTGGCCCTCATCAGAGGTGTGAATTTTACCCCCAAGCAAGAATTGGGTACTGGCTGTTTCTGCTAGCTAAGCAAAGATTCTGCACTGACTATTCCATGTGTTCAAAAGAAGACTATTAACAACTGATTTGTTATTTCTTTGAGAATATTATTATGTCACTTGGAAAGAAATACATTAGAAAATATTAGAAGAAGATAGATTGGAAGCCTTTTTTTTTTTTTTAATAAGAGGGACAGAAACAGAGGTAGAAGTGACAGAACAACAAAACTTTAGATAGTATAGCTATATGACATACCTTAAAAATACAGGGAAATAGATGCCTTTTTCCTCTGCACACAAACCATAGAATGTAGGTGTGAAAGTCATGAAGATGAATAGTATGGGTTTGTGTAAGGGCGCATTCGTATGTATTTGTTATCTGTGCACACAGGCATATACTGGTTATCTAAAAGATGGACAAACACCTTATAGTGACCCATATATTCAGTAAATTATATTTTGCCTTCTTACAATTTGCACCCAAGCAGACTAAGAATTTTTTTCTCTGCAAATATAAGCCCACAGAAATGGCTTGGAGACGCTTCGTCATGAGTTTTCCATTGAGCATTTCTCATTTGTTTGCTCTTCACCCTAGATCATTATTAGACCCCACTATACAAATTTGATACAACCTAGAGTGAGGATGGGCAAGTAGAAAAAATCTTTTGTTTTGAGATTTGTTTTTAACAGTAAGGATGAATTAATTTACGGCTAAGGTTTGTATGAAGAAAACTCAGGGCATGTGTGAGAGGAACTTTGGACTCAACAAAGCTAAGGCAATTAGTCCATATATGTCTACACTTAGTCCACATATCTCTGCACTGTCAGGAGTTTCTTGCTTGGAATCACTGCAGTGCTCCCCAATACAAATAGAGGTAGAGGGTATTTGGGACCTTCAGCAGCCTATGTGATAGACACAACCCCAGTGTAAAAATTTGTCATGAAATCTCAATATTCTAATGAATTTCTCATTGATATTTACCTTAAATTCCTTGAAACTTATAAGAAGGGGAAAATCTCAGTTTTTATTTTGAAGAATATTTCTAGCCCACAGGACTTCAGAAAGTATTGGAAAAGTGATTTCAGTGCATCAAGGGAACTGAAAAAGGCTGAAAGCCAACATTAAAGTATTTATAAGCAGCACCATCACTTTTGGAAAGAAAACAAAGCTTACCTGACATTTTTGAATGCTTGAAGCTAGCAGTAGTGAGAACCTCACTAGCACGCAGCTCTGTAGATGCGAAGATGACAAAACAAAACTGTATTTACAATCCTCTCATGTGATCATGTGGTTCTTGCAAAATGATTCTGGGCTCACGTGCTCAAAGTGCCTCCCCAAAACATCTGGAAAGTGGGATAGTCCCACACATGACACTTCTGGTGGAAGGCAAGTAAAAGATCTCAGCACAAAGACCATGTAAAAACATGAGGCCCTAGCTTTAATTTTTCAATGCTGGTTTTATAATACGGAGTTATAAAATAAAGGTCGTTTCTGTACAGAGCCATAGGAATATTTTTTGTCATCCTCTTCATAGATTTCTTGCCCTTTCTCCAGGCTATTTCAGTTTTTGTTGCCCATTTATGTTATTTAACACCCAGCTTATGATTATAACTCCCGCTAATATATCTGTAGTTAGAGTGCTTATCGGATTGAATATTTTGATCACTTATTTTAGAAAAGAGATGTCACTTATTTTGTCTAGGGCAAGAGTTTCCCAGTTAACAAATCACTATGTTGTGACAACTGTAGGGAAAAAATTGAAGACATTAGGATATTTATAAGCATTAATACTAGTCCAATTAAAAACAGATCACTGTCTAAAAAACTTTATTTGAGATTCTTTATAATATATGAATACATGTATCAAATAAAGCTTCTTTTTGTACTACAATATCCATTTGGGAGCCACTAAGATGGTATTACAGCTGTTCAACCTTTTCAGATCTATCCCTTTTGACAACAGTGAAATATATGAAAAGATCTTATTAGCTACATGTATTTAATATATACGATAGATTTACCTTCTGTAAAAGTCTGTATCACAATATAATAGGATACTGTCTCTTTCTTGTTTAAAAAAATAAAAATAAATCATCAACCAACCTCTCCGAGCACTGTTACCTGTATGGTTTTGTATTGCAGTTCATTCATTGGTTAAGTGATAAGACCAAAGACTGATACTTCTGCTATACCTAACACTATGACACTGCTGCTTCTACTAATGCTGTGGGAACGGAGAGACAAGAAGTTGTAATTACAACATGAAATTGTAACATGGCCTAGATTTGCACAGCGTCTTGAGCTGTAGATGGTTCTTTCCAGGGCTGAAATTGCTGGTCAGTGTAGTGCAGTTACATTACTGCTCACACGTAACCGGATCTTCCAGCGCTCACAAAAAAGGGGAAGAATGTGTGTTGCAAAATGCGCCAGGACGCTGCTTGCCTCAGCCCAAGTTACCTTGTTTTGCCGCCATAGTGGCTTGTCTGTATAACCCAATTCACTTGAAAACATTTCAGAGAGAGGGCTATTAGGTATGGGTTGAAAATACAGCCATAACTGTCTGAAAGAGTTTGATGAAGAATGTTTAAGGTATTTGGTTGTTAACACCATGTAATATTTTCATTATTATTATTTTTTTAGGTTCTAAATCATTTTCTAAATAAAAAAGCCAAACCTAGACTATTGAATTGTTATCAGCTGGTTTCAGTGTATGCATATGTAAATTGGATCAGAGTTCGAGTGTCATATGGTTTAAGTTAGTACTCGGTAAAGGTCTGCTAACCATTTTTGTTTTAATTTGTAACTTCCATGTAAATTCTTTTCTTGTGTATATAAATATATAAAAGGATGGAAACTATTTTCTTACACATACTATGCAATATCTTTGTAAAACTGCAATATTACCAAAATTACAAAAGCTGTGCTTTTGTACTCTCTTGCTTTACGTAAAACAAATCCTTTTTCTATTTAACGGGTTGTCTGTGTTATAATTGTACATAGCATATTATTCAAAAGCAGTACACTGTAACTTTAATATTTTTTTATTTTATTTCCCTTGGACTTTTTATGTTATGAAAATAATGGCAAGGTTTTGGAAGTTGGAAATTGTTTTTTCTTGGAAAGACAGAACTTTTACGGCATGTAATTAACACAGTCAGTTTGAAATGTCTCCTGTACTGTTTTAATTTGGTCTTAGTATTTTCATCTGGTGCTACTGTATAACCATAAATAAGTGTGACAGATAAAGTAAGAAATATATCAGAGCTAATTTCAAGAATAATCAAGTGGGAAAGTTTATAAGGGTGAGTAGGCCATATAGGACAACTAATGAGGAATATTTATTTTTTCTGCATTTTTTTGTTAGTATGCATTTCCTTCCTTTTTTAAATTAGCCATCCAGTAATAACTGTTACTTGGTTTTGATTTTTTTTATCATCACACATACTGGGGTTTCCCATTCCCTTTCCCCTTTCCCTTTTCTTTTTTGGAAAACAACACATGCTGCATTTAGATGCAGCATGTGTATAAAGCAGGTGCTTGCACACACCTCCTGGATGCCCTGCTGCACTTCCAGCAATGCCCACTCCAGGCAGACAGTAGCTGCACTAGCTGGAAAGCTCCTACACAGACGGTCCTTTCTGTACCACAGCAACAGCCCTACAGATCGGCCCATAGTGCTGGTCCTCCGAGTCCCAAGAGGCTAGTTCACAATAGCTGAAACAGCAAGAAAAATTACTCTTAGCCATTTTATTCATGTTTGGACTAGGCCTGTCCAATTAAGCCTACGTGACACTAAAAGATAAATGGGAGTTGTAGTGGAAACAAAAAACAACGTTCTGTTGATTCAACATGTATCTTGTGCTGAAACTACAATATAAAAATGCAAGCAGTGTGTCTAAAATCAGGTTTCCTCTGAAAATCTGAGCTGACCTTCAGATTTCTTTTTTAATTCAAAAATATTATTTGACCATTATTCAATACCTTTCTCGTAGAGGCCATGACCAGAACATGGGTTGTAATAGGTAAGAAAAAGCATATATTCTAACACTGGTCTGATTAGAATCAATATTACATATACTACAGATAAACCTAACCTACTTATGTGAGGAATAAGAAAGTTTCCCTTAGTTTTGGGAAAACTTTAAACATTAAGGGCAGAAGATCCTTTAAGGAATGTCTAGCTCTTCTCAAACTATAGAGTGCTTAAGCACTGAAATCCATTAATATTAAAGAACTTTCTAGTTTAGCCAAGTTATTTAATGCACAACTTGATCTGGGAAGCAAAGGTGCCTTCTCATCACATGAATACCTCCTTTTTTGTGAGACCTCTGAGGGAGCAGTTCAGTCGCCAGGATAACCTAGACTGTATTAAAGAATGTGACTTATGCATTAGAATATCATTCCGGAAGGCAAGATGGGATGTTTCTGGTGCAGTGTGGTCCCTTGGGAGCTTGCATGCAGCCATCCTTCACCACAACCTGCAGCTAAATATTCTGTTTCAGAACCATTCTGACAATAACTTTTCTTTTTTTCATTATTCATTCTGATTATTCAGATTTCTTATCCCAAATGCTACAGCAGTCAGTAAAAGTTAAACCCAACGCCTTGACCTCCACCCAGTCTTACCTGCTCAGCCGAGCTGCTGCTGTTGTCCTGCTTTCTTCCCAAATACCCAAGAATAGACAAGAGAAAGGATTTTGCTAAGTCTCTGGCTCTAGTGCGACTTACTGGAAGCTGAACCAGAGGAGAGCTTTCTATCAGAGAGGAAGATTATTTGCTTGGTGAAAGCAGATGTTATGTGAGAAGGAAAAACAATGCAGGGAACTACCAAATTCCATTCACCTTGCTGCAGTGAGCAGGGTGGTCTGAGCAGCTGTGGCCACAATCGTCCCCAGCCCCAGATCACTCCTGTGAACAAGTCCTGGCACCAGCAGCACCTCAGATGCACAAGAAGGCTCTTTTATTTAGCCTGGATGGGTCTGGCTAGGACAGAGACATACAGGCAGTGAATCCGATTCAGCCACATCTCAACACTGCTCAGTAGAAATATAACTGAACGCTGGATTTTTTGAAAAGAAGGGTCACTTGATTTCTCCTTAGGCTGAACTGTGACTCAAAGAAGTGGGCAGAAACTTGAAGCAGAACGTCAGTTTTATACCTTTCTATCTGCAGAACTTTCTGACTCTTCTTAAAAACACCGCAGAAAAGAAAAAAAAGTAGTAACTTAGGTATACATTTTGTGCTTGCCACATGGAGGGGCTCACTGAGCTCTCTGTGCAAACGGGTTTCTGTGTTCATGACAGATGCAGCTGAGAGTAGTCCAGTAGTACACAGGGAGGATTCAGGCACTATTGAAAACAAGGGGAAACTCAAATTCTGCCTTTGGGTTAGGTTCTCAATCTTTATTAGAAGCTTGTGCAAAAGAAAAAAAAATAGTACTTGATATTTTACATTGTATTTCTAAAATGCATCATTAACATCAGTCTAGTTTTCCATCTGAAAATTGCCCTTGCTCCAGCTCCATGTAGCACTTTGACTTCCACACAGGGAGAGCTCTGAACTGCTTCTGCTGACTTCACTGGTTTGTCAAAACAGAATCAAAGTAGTTGTTGCAAGATGAGATATAAAACGAAATAGTAAGAAAATATACTGCCACTGCCTTTGCATATTTTGGTCCCGTTCTGCAGCCTCAGGTTTTTGGGGGATTATGGATTCAAACTACGCATTTGTGTTGAAGATTGTGTCCTGCTCATGGCAGAAGACTTGCCGTGTTTCTGGAAGCAATATATTTGATATTCCTCATGTCACTAGTCAGGTCTAAAGAGATGCAGCAGACTGTGTTCATTCCCTTGCTTACTGCCCATTAATTAAGTAAATGATTCTTCATAGGTGCGTTTTGGGTCTATCATAGCCTATCTTTAGACTTTTCAAAATCTGTTTTTTTAAGTGTAAAGGGGAGATAAAAATCTGATAGCAACTACTAAACCTGACGTCTCTTCACAGCTGAAAGGAGTAGATTTTTGCTGGAGATAACTGTTACTGCTGCTCTGGCCTGAACTGCAGGGAGAGAAGGGGCACGTACAACCAAACCATCAAACAGAGAAAAGCATGGAAAGAAAATAAAGACATGTGAAAAAAGAGACAGAGGGTGATATTAAAAAAGGTTTACAGTTTAAAGAGGAAGATAATAATTCACTTTTTACATTTCTCTTTACCTTTCTAGCCCTGTCAAATATATCATGCCCAAAGTACAGAAAGTAGAGACAAAGCTTCAGGAAAGCAGAGATTCAGGAATCACAGAGGGGAGCCGGCTGCGCGAGCACCGGTGCAGCCCCACCATTACTCACAGCATGCTTGAGGCAGAGGCAGGAGCTGCCGAGGCACCTGGCACCGCAGAGCAGTATAAATGAAGCTACCTGGAGCAACAGCTAGGAAATGGAGAATAGTTAAGTGTACCTCTATAGATTAAAAATTCATTTTCCTTTTTAAGATAAGGGTCTGAACTGCAACATATTGTCTTAATTTCTCTCAATTAGACTATATTTTAGCAGCATCTGGGAGCAAGCATTAACCTCTGTGATTCATTTCACAGCACAAGGAATGTATATACGTATATGCATAAATGTACATGTATGCATGTGTGTATATAAAGTAAGCCTGTTCGGAAATAGCAAAGGACAGTGCATGGGACAGTGCATTTCAGAAAGCACAGCAACTTTCTTCTGGTAGATCCACCAGTAAAGAAATGGACTGGTGAAAAATTTTATTTGCTTTTTCCTTTTAAACACAGATTTCATTTATGTCTACCTACATTTCACAGTTTTAAAGCCCAGATAAGTACTCTTTTTATATCACGTTGTAAGCAAATAGTTTGTATCTCTAGTTAGGAGTTAATTAGATACAGTGCAAATTTTACATAAGGCATTTCCCTATGGTGACTATTGCCATCTCCTCTTCAGGTGTCCCAGCATAAACTGCTAGATTACAGTAGACCTACTAAAATTCTAATATACAAACTGTTGGTGTGTCTAGTCTTCTCTGGGAAAGTCTAGAACACTGTGCCAATCCTCTCCACAGTGCTGTGATAGTAAACATCTCTTCATGCATGTTAGCATATGTTTGTGAGCGAGTCACCTCATGGTTAACCAGATTACTGGAGCTGCTTCCTAAAATGATTTGGTTATTTACCTCCAGTTTCCAAAATCTTGCATGGCTTTAATATAATGGTTTGGGGTTTAGGTTTTTGTTCTTCTGTTTTGGTTTGGTTTGGTTTTATTTTTTAGTTTTGTTTGACTATAGTACATTATGTACTTTTAAGGAGATTTAAATTATATATCTAAACTGCAAAACTTTATTAATGGCCATATGTTTCTGAGAACTGAAAGGGAAAAATACACTTAAATCATATTGTCTCACATTTTACAGAGCAGTATCATTTCAGTTGATTTAGGCAATCTTTCCTATCTATTTTGAGGGAGTCTAACAAGCAAACACTCAATCCAACTTGACACTGTACAGTTTGCCTAACAAATATCACTTGAGTTAGATCATTGTGATGGCAAAGTATTTACATTCCAAATCAAAATTTCTAAGTGGTGTATTATTCCCTTTTAGAAGTATAGAAGTGTATTATCATATTGTGAAGTATGACAAATTAAGTTATATCAATTTTTAAATAAATGTAAATAAAAATCTTTAGTATAAAATTCTGTGAAATGTGCACCTTCAATTTATTCAACTAATAACATCATTTGTCTAAAAGTTAAGTTCAGCTACATGTAAATCTACGTACACCCTTTTCATATTTTGTGTTGTTTGCTGTTGTCTTGTGGACTTGAAAAAGTTTGTATGAGCAGGATATGCTTTTTGATGTTTGGGATGTCTTCGTCTGCAGAGTGCATATATTTTTGCTCTATTATTTAATGCAGTATCCACTAATCCTTTGGATATATTTATCCTGAATGTTATTTTGTCACTACACTTAACATTTAGGTTAAGCTCCTTCAAAGCTCTAAATATGTATTTAACTATAAGCATGTGAGCCATTCCAGGAAACTTAATGGGACTGCTGAGGTTTGAAGTTAGGATGATGATAAAATATTTTGCTGGATCAGTCTTCATAAATTAAGAAAAGTATTGCAATTTCCTGCGGGGTAAAAAATGCCATAAAATAATGAAGGTGAAAGACTTCTCAATATTCCACGGTGCTTCACTTTTTCTTAGCTCACTTGAGTAACGACATTCTGGAGAAGATAAGTTACTTGTAGGTCTGTGATCTCTGTGCAGCAGTCTGTCTGCATCATACTCATTTTTAATTTTGATTTGACTTACGTCAGCATCCATTGTGTTCAAAGTGTTTTGTGCAAGTGCTAAAAAATCCCTGTACGTGAACACACTCTTGAGTGTTGTCCATTGGCAAAGTGAACCTGTGGTATTTGACTCTGTTTAGTGCTTCTCTCATGCAGCTCTTGAAAGGGTCTATATCCCTGAGACAAGGATATAGCCTCTTTTCAGCACGTGAGGGGCACCTGCAGCTTGATTCCATGGTTTAGCTGCTGCAGTGTGGTTTGCTCATCCTTGTGGTGCTGTCCCAAGGCTGCTCTCCAGGCTCCGTGGGTGAATGCCCCTCACCAGGCAAGGAGCAGCCCTTCCCTCCACGTGCAAAGCTGAGGAAAAGCAATCTCCCTTCTCCAAAGATGAAGGTAGGGCAGATGGCCGCTGCACATTGCCAGCTGTTCCACAACGCTCACATCTCGGAGAGGGATTTAAAAAGGAAACAGGAAATTGGTTTGTAAATTGTAACAAGACACTGAGCTGCATCACTGCCCTATTTATTGTCATGGGATGCAGGAGAGCTCAAACAAATGGAGAATGGGATTTTTTTCGCACCTGCAATAATAAGTAATCGCAGGATGGGGGAAGGAAAAGAGGAAGCAAATGCCAGGTTTCATAGTCTTGTCCTTGTGAAAATGTCAGGTGTCTAATATAAGATTTTGTATCAAGATGAAGATCTGGCTCTGCAAGAACCAACTACTCTGTGAGCTGCACTCTAGGGATAAAAATTTTCTGAAAATATTTTGTGTGCATATTTCCAATCATGGCAATTAGTCTGCTCATACCTTCTGTTTTCCCACCCTTTGGTCTTACAACTACTTAGGACTCTTTCTGTTAAGAGCCTGGAGTAAATACTAGCATTGCAGAAGTTCTCCAGGTTAATGAAGTTACCTTTTCAAGTCCAGCAGAAATATCAAATGAAAGTAATGCTGCGGGTATCACTTTGAGTATGTGTGTGTGTTTGTTTACATTCCCTGTAAACTTCTTTGAACCCTGGGGAAAATGAAAATCAATGCACCTACATCAGCTAATACCCTACTAGATCAGATCCGATCAGATCCGTGTCTGATAGTGGCAGCAGGTGATGGTATTTAGGGGAGCAGGTGAGCCTGGCCAAATTATTCAGTCTTTTCCCCATGTATTCTCCCAGCATCCACAGTTCTTCTATATTTCCCACATTTCAATATCTGTTTATGTTGTCTGCTATTCTGTTGTTTATGTGGTCTGTATGTGTTGTCCATAAGCTTCTGTTTTCAAAGCTGCTGAAACAGCTGCCTTTTGTGGCAACAAGTTCCATAGGTGAATCCACTGCTGCTTAGAGAAGGACTTTCTTTCATCAGTTTTAAGCTACCTTCAGATGATTTCACTGAGTGCCCTTAGGGATGAATAATAGGTGAAAAGGTCTGCAACCACCAAAAGGTGGTGGGCTCACCCACCACCACCACGGTTTGGTAAAGGTTAAATGTATGTCCACAGCCGAGGTCCCAGAGCCTCTGCTGGGGCAGCAAACCACCCTTCTCCAAGCAGGGGAACCAAATCTAACTAGAAAGAAAGAAGAAGAAGAAAAAAAAAAAGTAGCCCTAGAGCATCTGTTGGGAGTTTTGGTCCTCTTTTGCCAAAACTGCACTAAAAACACATCATCGAAGCAGTCTTCTTAGGTTTTCTTTTTATTTTTCTCTTTTTTGATGCTTTTTATACCTTAGCATAATCTAGCTTTAAACAACTTCTGATCACAGTTCCTGCTTTCCTACTAATTACTTTTCTAATTTTAGTTTACTTATTCTCATGTTCTTAATTTGTTTATTGCAAAAAAACCCTGCAAACTCAGAAGCTGTTACATACATTAACCTGACATCTAAATTATTGCTGCTAACTGATCTCTGGTCATTCTGCAAGCTAAGACTGAAACAAGATAGATGTTTTGCTGGGGGGCAGGGTAATTTTAAAAATACATTTATAGAATAGTGAGGCCACTGAAGTAACATTAGAAGAAAAATAGATTTGAGGCAGCTTGCTGAACTTTTCTGTTTCAAAAGGCCCGACTATAAGAACCATATCCTGATTGATCTAATGCTGTTTCTATCAATACTATAAACAACTGCTCTACATAACCTAGTGTCTCTCCACCAGTACAGGTTCCAACACCTGGCTTGAATAGCTCCTTCTTCTCCTTCCCTACCAATCCCATGAAGGTCACTATGTTTAAACTCTGCTTATAACCCTCAGGAAGCTCTGCTGGGTGCTTGTCAAGTAATTAGTGGCAGAGTGCTTACAGCTGGTGGTTTCTTTTCCCTACCAGACTTGGGTTTCCTGGACATCTTCTGGATCCATTCCCTGGTGTTGGCTTTTGTTGTTGTTGAAACTGCTGCAGCTTTTGATGCCCTTGTGCTCTGTGTTGAGGCCCCTTTTGCACTGCTGGGGATGTGGCTGTTCCAGGAGCAGGGCTGTGTGGTGAGTCCCAGCAGAGGGAAGGGGGAAAGAAGAGGGAAGCCTGAGCTGCTGCTTCCCTCGCCGGTCCCTTCCCGGGGTGGGAGCTCCAGAGAGCTGTCAAGGGCCTGAGGTGCCTCACCGGGGCTGCCGGGAGAAAAACTGCTTTAAAAGAAGTTTTACAAACTTCTGATGAAGGCCTGTTTTCCATATAAAAAAAAAAAAAAGTAGTAGAAAAACAATGAATTTCCTCTGAAAGCTTCCTCATCAAAGGACCTGGTAGGCAGCAGCCTCCAATAAGCTTTATGAGGCTGCTCACAGGTTAATGGTGAAGTGACTGTTAGAAACTTCACATAAAATTCAGTAACTCAGTTTGTGCTCTCTACAGGAGGAACTTTATCCAATTCAGAGAGCTAAAACAATATGTGGGTTTTCTATTTTTTCTTTTTTTTCTTTTTTTTCTTTTTTTCTTTTTTTCTTTTTTTCTTTTTTTCTTTTTTTCTTTTTTTCTTTTTTTCTTTTTTTCTTTTTTTCTTTTTTTCTTTT
>VZSV01000017.1:4442491-4457721 GCA_013398735.1 Nothocercus julius
TTTTCTTTTTTTCTTTTTTTCTTTTTTTCTTAGTATATGTTGACCCAGTGCTTCCAGTTTTCATTAAAATGGAAGTCTTAAGTCTATGGGCTTCAATGTTTTTCTGAATAGTATCTTTTAAGTTTAAAATCTTAACAAAAAAAAAAAAAAGTGATACAATTTTTGTTAAAATCATAAAACTGAATCACAACAAATTTTAAAAGGATGAAGTTTTCCCCCCCACAGTGGTGTCAATGTAATACCTGCCAATATGCCTTAAAATAATAAAAAATTAAAAAAAAAAAAAGAAGAGTGAAAGGGTGCCAAATTAGTAGTTCTTACCGTTACTGAGTAATGCATTAATTGCAGATAGTGCATTTTTATGTCCTTTGTGACTAGATCTTACAGAAAACTATTATTTCTCTTTCATGTTGGGCTAGGATAGCTATTAGGAGGCTTGGGGAAAAAAAAAGATCATAAACTCTTGTCACAATTAGAAAAATGTGTAACTGTATATGCTTTTGCATGTCTATTTTATGACTTCATATGAAATCCTTTGCATTGCTTGTTTTCAGTCAATGATGACCAAACCTCCAGAGTTTGAATATAACATGCAAGACTGTAGTATTCAGATATGCTTTTGTAATCTATCCTGATGTGTTTGAGCATGTTATTCTTCTAGACTGAGCAAGACTTTATTAGGGAAGACTTTTTAATAACTCTTCGCTATCAGTGTATTTCAAGGACATCTGCAGTAGTCCATTTTCCTTTTATGTATCAAATAATTTCAAAAACTGCTGGATTATTTCCTCATTGCAAGGAAAAATTTGTTGCTCAGAGAAAATGCAGGGGGTGGTATTCCCATCAAAATGATCAGAACGCTGCCAGATCCAGTCAAATGAAGCAAAATCTGGATCCAGTCAAATGAAGCAAAATCCAATAATACGCTAACTGCAAGAACAAATGTTTATGCTGGAGGCAAAGGTTTATACTCAAATTCTCCCTGCCCTTGCACACACTTTTTACTGTAATTCTCTTAATACCGTTGATATTTATTCTCTGTAAAATTTATGCGCTCTTTTTGCAATATTATTGACTCATACTTTAGTAATTAGATATGAAAATTTACACTGTAGCACATATTCCATTGCATGTAAATTTATTTGGAACTCTGCATTTATGCATTTGGTAAGGGATTCATAACTGCATTTAGCCTATATGTGAACTGCTTAAAGAGCTTCTCTTCTAATAAACTTTAGAAATACATGTAGCGTAGGAGTTTGTGCTCAGTATTGTCTATAAAATTTAATGTCTTTAGGTGTTTTGAATTTGTATTTTCAATAATTATGATGAGTAGGTATTGAAAATGTAGGGATTGCAGCTTAACAGGTGTCAGCTAATACCATGTTTGAGAGCTGTAAATAGCCCAAGGAGTGTGTTCGTGTCTAATTGTCCACACTCCAGAGCGCAACAGCTGCCACTTGTAGCAGATGCATCATCTGGCTGACAGAATTCTCTGATGTGTCGACAGGCTCTTCTCGTGCAGCTGATTATATATGATCGTATCTGGCATGGCTACATACTCTTAATAGATACTTTTATCATTGTTCACTGAACGCTGCAATACTTTGGTCAGCTGTTTGTTGTGCCAGCTATAATGGACTATCAGCCAAGAATTTTCATTAAGATGGCTGTTTACTGGACTATATAAAACAAACCAGTGACCTTAATGAACTAGTGTCCACATGTCAAAAATACACTGCAGAGGATGGAAACGGTAGCCTTGACAGGGAATCTTTACATGGGGAAATGAAGCCTTTTCTAATCTTCAGAAGCAGTCGCTCTAGGACTGGGCTAGCATGAACTTAGGTGGCCATTCTAGGAAATGGCACTGGTGTAGCCATGTGTGCTAAGCTCTTAGTCCTGCAGTGTGTTTTACATTGATACCCATGGAAAGTGCTTTGCACCGTGATCGTGTTCCACAGGGCGCTCATTTCCCAGGCCTTTTGCAAGTGAGTAGGCTTGCAAAGACAAGAAAGAAAAAAATAACATTGTTAGACTTCATGCTAATAGTGTGTTTTTTGTTTGTTTGTTTGTTTTTTCTTCCTTTTTTTTTTTTTTTTTTAAAAGAGTATCCTTTCTCTATGAAGAGAGAGTCACCTCTGTGGAGGTGACTGAAGTATAGATTGATTTTTAGTGATAAAAGAGAACCAAAATGCAGAAGCTTCCTTGAGGATCAGTCTAAATGAAGGTTGGGAACAGGGTGAGAAATATTTGCCAACAAGTTTGGAAATATTTGTAGAAATTAACATTCTTGCTAAGCTCCTATCTTTCTAACATATGGTTAGGTTATGTTCTTGACTTTTCCTGAATTGCCAACATTTTTCTGCACAAGTAATTCGAAGACATCTAACAATTCATCTAGCATTAGTCTGTCTTCTTTCTTTTCCCTTCTCCTTTTTAATTTTATTCTTTATTCCAAATCAAACATTTCATTATTATTATTATTGTAAAAAACTGCTAAATATGAATATATCATACAGAATTGAATCTTAAAAAAAGTCGTAGGTATTTAATAGCCTCTTTACAAACCTGATCAGGAAGCAAATCCCTCAATGGAAACTGCTGCAAAACAAAATCCAAGTAATGGGCTTGGAAGTTAGATGAACTTCTATTTCCATAACACAGGAGTAGAGTGAGGCTGTAAAGACTGAAACTGCTGTACAGGAAAATGCTATACAGGAAAACATTGTTTCCTAAATAAATGATAGGAAAGGAAGGTAGCAAAGATGGTCTTTCACATGATCTGAAACCTTTATTGCAGTTATCGGCATCCAGGAAGAAGATTTCAGAGCTTATTATTGTACACTAGGTGTAAACTGTGTGGGTTTATTTAGCTCTATTGACTTAACAAGAGGAACAAAAAGAGAGTAGAGCCAGGACACTGTTCTATCTCTTAAAATAGTGCAGCTGAAGTTTTGGAAGGAAACAGATCAAATCACTTGGAGCTGACAAGGTCAAAACACACTGAATTAAGAAATAATTGAATGATCATATTTGATATCAGAGTAATTCAGGGAAAATTGGTATCATTCTCTGTCTGGGCACTGATGGTAAGTGCCAGAGTAAGGTAACTCTTGGCAGCTGCCTCTGATAGGTGTTCAGAATAGAGCTCATGTCATCCAGAGTTTGGTTTCTTGATTCCCAGAGACAGGTTAGGTATTCCCTTAAGATAAATAAAAGATGGGAACAAAGATGGAACTTTTAATGTGAGCTACTATAGAGGCAAAAATAGGTAACAAAGCAGTGGGTTTTCTGAAGTAAGCTATTGAGAGCAGTGATAAAGGTCTTCCAGCAGGAGAGGGAGTGATTAATTACGGGATGATGGCCTGCACTGTGTGAATTCTCAGATGACTTAAGTTAATAAAGTTGCAGTCTTATTAAGTCACAAGTCTTTACATCTTGTTTATCCTAAAGGGCAGGGAGTCCTCTGCAGAACAGATGTAATACCAAGGCATCAAGATTATGTGGGCATCTGGAGCATACAATAGTATGCTGGACTGTGGTGATTTATTAGAATTAGTTAGGGAAGACTACCCTCTGTATGAGCAAATTTGATTACTCAAAGAAAGAACTGATTAAAAGGTTGCCTATTGCATCTGTTGAGGTTGGTGGCATAAGTTTAGTATGTGCAGTATTTTGGGCGTCATTCTTTCAGCCTTGTGGAGGTATGAAAACCCTCTTCAAAATACTGCAAGGCACATTTCTTTACAAGGAATGTCAAAATCTTCCAAGACGAGGAGGAAGGCCTTAGAGGTCCCATTGCGAAAACACGTATTCTGTATGGGCCTGGGCTGAGGCCCAGGTAGGAGGAATGTTTAGGTGTAGATGAATTTATGATCCTGGAATGACCTGGCTAAAGTACAAGTAATCTCAGGAGAATTTCGTATCTTAGGTGGATCGATGTTTCTCCGTCAAGCTGAGTTAAATTAACTTTACTTTAAAAATATTTCTCATAACTATCAAATCATTGGATTCATTAATGAAAGAGGAAAAGGAGTATTAAGCACATAGTTCACATTATGATGCATAATTGTGACACCAATGCAAAGTGTATGCATATATATAAATATAATAAAAAGAATCAGTGGGATATCAGATTCCAAGTATAAAAGAGGTGAATTGTAAGTTCCTTTTATTAAATATGTTCTTGATATTATTTTTAACTTGGTGAAATTCTGCAGATTGCTCTTCATCCTGAATAAAAGATTCGAAGTGCTCAGAAAATTCCTCACTTGGGATTGCATTGTTCTCAGTTGCTCAGTTTGCTTTGTTCAGTTTGTTTTAGTTAACAATGGCAAGCATGCAAAATATTCAGATTCTACATACTAATTAATAAGGGATATAAAATCTGAAAACTGTTTTTTCCCTTAGCAGAGCTGAATAAGGGAAAAGTTATCAGCTGCTCTCAGACTCGTTTGCCACTTGACATTCTTGGCTGTAGTGGGAATTCAAGCCACATCAATCAAATCAAGTTGTCCCTTACTCAGGGGGGTTAGGCAAGAGTGTCTGATACCTGACATGACTGGGTATCTTCAATTCCCTCACAGAGGAAATGTATACTTGCAGGAATGCTAACTATTAACTTCTAATAGCCCTAATGGCCTTTTGTGTTAGAAGAAAACAATAGAAATGCTATTGCACAAAAGTTTGTCTGTTATGAAGAGACAAAGATTTTTCTTTTCCATATTGTGTATAGAAAAGTTGTCTCTTCTTAATCTTACTCTCTTCAGCTCTGACTGAATGCTTCATTTTTTTTTTTCCCCAAATAATTTTGCCAGCTATTTTTTCCCAATTTTTCCCATTAGTTCTTCTGAAATGCTCCATGCAAACTACACGCTACTTAACTTCAAGATCTCAAATCCCTTTTCAGTGATCATTACTCTTATCAAAAATGATGCCACTTTCCTAAACCCAGGATTAAATTGTCAAGGAAAAATATAAATGTTTAATAAGGAATTTAATGAGAACATAGGTGTATAGGTATTGTCTCTGGGTAATTATTAATCTTTAGACAATACCCTGGTATTTCAGAAAGTATTTTGGAACTTTATGGTCCCAAACATCTAGTACCAAATTCTTGTTACCAAATGTTATATAATGTGACCTTTAGACTTTCTGTTGACAGAGTATTACAAAAAAAAAACAAAAAAAAAAACCCACTGTGTATCACTTGTGTAGCCAGAAGTAGTAGCTACTGTCCATGGAAAGCTGTCAGACCAGGTATTTGCCAAGTTAATTTCTGTAGCAGTAGACTATCTTTTTTGAAGAAGAAATAGCTACTCTTGATTTCAAATCTCCATTCTCACCACAGTGTCTAGCAAATTTTACCCCTTCTCTTCGCTTCCCCCTTAACCTCCTCCCCTTTTTTTTTCTCCTGCTAATTTAGAGCCTTCTTTTGGCCAGATTTTAAGTCACTCTTCCACTTTCATTTTGTTTAAACAAACTGCATTCATTGACACTTCTGTACTTTCCTCATGAATCCTTTACTCATTCCCATGATTCTTTTGTAAAATTTACTCAATTACACTTTTAATTTTGAAAAGTTGATGTTTGTTTCCTCACCAAGCAGAGGAAATATTAAGATTCCAAGTTCAGGACAGGCAAGATGTTCCTGGAACATCTAAGAGGCCTTCAGGCTCTCTTCCCTCTGACCTGGGAGATACCAAATACCTTCTAGGGTTCTTGACACAGCAGCACCTGCAATAGCCTATCTGTTTGCTTGCTGTATTTGGCCCTTTTTCCTCTGAATTCACCTGTTCACCTGTTCAAAACTATTTCACCTTTTTCCTTAAAGTGTGGTCTTGTTTTGTATTGTGAATGACTTGACTGTGCTTATTTTGCAGTAGGAAGAAAGACTTGAAGCTGTAGTGTGGCAAAAAAGTGATCTATATCCTTTCCATCAAAATTCTTATCTTGTCCCTTTTACTGTATTTTTGATTGCCTTTGTACATCATACTGTATACTTGTGCTCTTTTTCACAACTTTTTTTTCTTCTCTTAAGGCAGGAACCAGAGTTCTTTTAGACCTGTGTTTTACGGAGTTGCAACTGCTCTGCTTCAGACACACTCTGTATGAATATTACCAGGAGATTTGGCTACATTTCTGGCTTTGTCCCTCATTCTCCAGTGATGGTAGCCCCCTCTTCCCCTCCAACCTGTTTCAGAGATACCTTAGTTTGGGTAGCTTGAGAAATTCACGCTACAAACATCCTGAAGTATTAGCCAATATGCAGTATTCATAAACTTAATTCAGAGCAGCTCAGTTCTGTCGCAGCATGATAGATAAGCCTTTTGCCTGAGAGATGCGCTCACCAGGGTGACATTCAGGCTGCCGGCATGATTATAAAGAGCCATCACTATTAGTAAGTTACTTTATACTCTTAGTCCATCTTCCCTGGCAGCCTCTGGTCTCTATGCTCAGAACTTATACATGAATTACTATATTTTTAAAAATTAATATTCGGTTTGAATGTATGCTTTCAATGAAAATGGCTTACCTTTTTAATTTATGTTTAAAGTCTAATGCCTACTTTTGATATTGCATAAATAATAAAGACATACAAGGCTTATCTGAAATCATTCATAGGTAACTTTTTTTTGAGGTGTAGAAGAGTTATGTCACATAGAGTCAAATAGAAAGGAAATAGGAGACTTCTTTTATGGCAGCTGGTAAACTTCATTTCAGGAAGCAGTTTAGCTAAACTGTCAATTTCCTCCAACATGGAGAGGAAAACCTGTAAAACGTCACTTGAAAATCATTGGGAGAATTCACCGGGGCATTTGAAAGGTCCCTTTTGATTGGTGAAGTGGGACACTGGGAAGGAAATCATCAGACTCTATTAGCCTATGTTTGCCTTTTATAGCACAGATTCAATGGAAGAGAGCAGCCAGTTGGGCACAGTTTTGATAGAATTGCCTAGTAAATATCAGCAAAGGTGAAAAATTTCTCTCTCACTCAATCTTTGTGAAGAGTGAGACTGAATAAACCTTTGGAGGAAACAAATGAGAGTTCCAAAATGGGGTTTTGATGAGGAGGTATTGATCAAAATATGAACGAGGCTGCAGTTCAGCTATTGTGGGAAGGCCAACACTGGAGAGCTGCAACATGCCAAGTAGCTAACTTGCATAGTGTGGGTTTATTTTGTTTGATAAGAATCTCTCTAAGATGTACATACCGTATCTGCAAAGATGAGGGGGGTGAAAAATGGAGGTAGGCAAGTCTAGGCCTAGTCTGAAATGGAAGGAAAGTGTTGCAGCAGGCTTAATGGGAGAAGCCTCGCCCTTGTATCGTCCTTGTGTCTCATCGGGGTTGACTCTGTGCCATGGTGAATGAGGCTTCCGTGACCATCTGGAAAGCAACAGAGAAGGCATTTTTAAAAAACAGGGAGAGGTTGTCACTGAGAATTGAGATAGTGGTCTTAGCAGGCCATGAAAATTGAAGACTGGATGGACCTATAGAGTCAGTGTATCTGTAAATAAGGGGGTGCTGCAGTTTAAAAAGGTCTTGTCCCTTTTATGCTATCCACTTAATATACTAGTTACAAGTAAAGAGAGTCCACCTTAAATGGTTCAGCTATTCAAGAGTGGGGTGGAAAGAGAAAGAAATTGAACATTGTTACACATTTTAGAAGTATATTTAAGCACTGGGAAGCAAGAACATACTGGGCTTATAGAAGAAGCACAAGACCGACTGCTTTCAAATCTTAGAATGAAATGAATGAATATTTGGTTGGAGAAGCCAGAAAGATTCAGCAACTGCCAGAGTCTGTTTTTTGGATATTTAAAATAACACACCAAGAAAATGTGGATTAAGCAGCACAGAAAGAACCATTCTTCTGGCTGGAAATGCTCATTCCAATCCTAAATTGGACTTTGTCCTCTTATTTGCATCAATTTTTTTTTTTTCTTTTAACTCTTTTCAATTATACTTGACGATCTCCACTTTAAAAAGACAGGTATAGTTATCACACAACAAAACAGAAGGGAGGATGCCCAGAGCAGTAGCACATCCTCACCTAAGGTATTAATTAGAGATGCTTTGCTGCATAAAAGTGGCTGTTAAAGCTTTCCTTCATTGTGTATTGCCTGCACCAGTTTTATGTCAGGATATTAAAAAACAACCTGTCCATCTTATCCTGGCAGCAGCATATCTCTCTCTGTAGCTCTTTCACTGTGCAATATATTGCATGTAGCAGCAACCACAAAAATATTTCCCCTGCTGAGCTCATGAGCCTTCGCTACGTGCTGTCCAACCAAGCAGTTCTGTGCTGCCGGGCCAGCTCCCGTCGCTCGCGGCCCTGCTGAGCAGCTGAAGGGAGCGTGTCGTGCAGCTCCAGGAAAAGGCTTTTTTTTAAAGTGCTGAAGCAATGGCCAAGTGTTGCAGATGTACATCACAGCTCTGTGCACATAACAAGGCATTAACCTGCTAGTTCCCTGTCATGAGGTTCCCGGGTATCGTTTTCAGGGACTGTTGAACTTGATACACTGTCATTCTTTTCGTCTGTGTCCCTGGCTGTTTTTCTTGCTGTTACAGGAGCCCTTCAAACACAGAGTATTTTGTCATGCTCAGGAGAGCTGAAACCTTGTGTTCAGAGTGCAGGTTTTGGAAAGCAAGCTTGGAACTCAGGACACGAGCATACTCTGGCATCTCATGTTATATTGAAATTAAAAGGTACACATGTTCAGGTAAAGGCAAATCAATGTGCGTTTGGGCTGCTTGCAACAACTGTTTCAAGGGTAGGTTGCTGGCAGGATATTTCCCAGTAGCACTTTGTGGAATATGTAAGGTTGTAGCCTTATTTGTTCACTCCAAATAACTTTGTGCTCCCCGCTTCCCTCTATTAGGATGCTCTCCACTGCAGCAGATGCTTCAGGAGTTCAGAATCGCAGTAATAGTTGTAGGTCTGAGCCTTCCTCTTTTGAATTTGCCAAACAATGTCTAAAAGAGCAGTTTTTCCCTAGACAGCAGTGATTTGAGGGGGTTGCTCATGTCCCTTCCAAAAGAGACTCCCCTGATCGGCGTTCTGGGCTGCTGGGTTCCCTCCTGGCTTGGCTGCTGGCAACGTGATGCTTGGGTGCCGTCACAGCCGCTGGGCTATGGGCTGGCTGGGAAGGCTCCGTGGTGACAGGCCCGGCTTGCGGGGTGCCGGGCACCCAGCGGTGGCCGCCCCGGTGGTGGGTCCAGCTCTGGCCCTGGCTGCGGAGCTCGGTTTTAAATCATGAGCCTGTCACGTGCTTTGCGCGCTGGGTCTCTGGCTGGGACACCTTCGCGTTTCAAGGGCACGTTTCTGCGTTCGCTCGCTTGCACGTCCTAAGTGATGATTGGAATGATGTCTGTTCTCTGCTGATGTAGTGAAAATGGAACCATTTTATTCATTAAGTTCTGTACTTTTTGTATTTGGCAGTTATTGTACAAATAAGAGTCAGATCCAGACTAAGTAATACTGGAAATCATATTTTAGTTTTAACTTTCAGTGCAGGCTGCAAACGGAAGAAACCAACGCAGTGCAGGTAGCAAACAGCTGTGTTTTTTGTTTTTTGTTTTTTTTAAATATATATTTTGCTTATGGCAGGTGTGTGTGCGATGACCAGACAGTGTCCAGATAAAGGGAGAAAACTAGCAACACATGTCTGCCAAAAATTCTTATGCCATGACTGCAGGCAAAATTAGTAGTAGATGATGCCATTTTGTTTGAAACAGTTTATATATAAGTTCTGAATTGTTTTATTTTTCTATGGTCACTTCCCCTTTTCTAATTACATGTAAAATCAAGAGATTTGAGACTTTTCATGGCATTCTGATAGCGAGAGGAAAACATGCTGGGGTGTACTCTAAAGACTAGATATAAGCGAAAATTCAGTCTCATGACTTTATAGTGTTTTTGTTTGTTTGTTTTGTTTTGTGACATGGATCAAAACATTTTGTTTTTACTTGAGAATGCTAAGGTACCAAACCCTGTCCCTAGAAGGCCGCTGTAAAGCCATGCCTCTGTAGTATCTCACGTGAAGGCATCTCATGTGAGGTTCTCTTTGGCAATGTGGGAAGCTCTAGTCTCCTGTCATCACCATGTGGGTGGACTTTCTCTTGGAAAGATCCTAGAACATCACAGCGTGAGCTTGAAGCCCAGGGAATGAGATTCCTCAGTGCCCCAAGCTCTGTGGCACGCTGAGGAGCCCCAGAGCTATAGTGACGGGTGCCCAAGGTGACTGATGGCACTTTTCATCGATAGTTTTTAGCCTCTCTTGTCCTGCAGATTCGTACAGCACTAGAGCAGAAGTGCTTCAGGGTGTCACTACTAGCAGTGCTGTTCGTCTTTAGGTGGTTGGCTTGTCTTCCTTGTCCTCCTGTAGCAATTAGCTTGAGAGGTTGGGGAGCTGGGGCATGACTGCCTGCAGTTAGCCCTGAAAAGATGCTTTATGGAGTTCCACGCACTTCCGTTTCATCTCGAACGACCTAAAGTGACAAAATGACTTATTTCACCTTTTCCTTTTATTTGTTATTTGCAGGGCTTGCTCAGAATCCTGAGATAGAAGCCTATTTTATTTCTAAAATATAAAATTGCTAGAAGAGGAGATTTGGGTTAACATCTGAAGAGCTCTTAAATCATGAACTTAGCTTAAGTCCCACGGATGGTGATGTGGAATATATTTTTATTTTTCGTAAGTAAGATCAAAAATAATGAAAGCCAGAACATAAATAATCAATATTAAATATATTTCTTCTAAAGGACTTAATTTTCTGTTTTCCACATTTGCCTAATAGCTTTTCTTCTCTTTGCAGTTGTGCAAGAAAACATCTTCAACTTGACGGTAAATGTATGTTAAAAATAATATGAATTCCGAATGAATGACTTTACCCATCAAATCATTCATTTTCCATTATAAATCTGCACAATTCATGTGTAAACTTTCAAATTATTTCTCCATCTCCTATATATGCTTAGATACTGCTATATAGACATGTAGTCTTTTCACTTTGTACATTTCTGGGACATTTTCTTAAAAATACGGAGGAGGTAGTTTAGCTTTTACTGCATTTTTTTCAATTAATAAAGATTTCAGTCTTCTCATACTTTAACAAGTATTGTAAATATTAGTGAAGTTTGTTAGATGTTTCAGTTTAAATGTATTTGCCCTTGTAGAAGTACTTAGTAAGAGATGGAGTCTTAATTTAATTTCTAGCTACCTACATTGAGGGTAACTCATCTTCAGCAGAATCGTTCCAAATTTGCTTGGGCATGCCTAAGTCTGCAGACTGCAATGCCGAGTCCACAAAATACATACTTCATAAAAGATAAAACAGTTAAACTATACAAAAATACTACTGTAATAGGAAATTTGGCAACACTCCATAGTTATTGAAGACTTTAATTATATATTAAATCTCCCTGTGAGTTAGCTGCTTTATTTAAACTCTGGGTCAATTAACTATATTGAGTGTTTATAAATGGTAATTGTTCAAATCACATGGGAATCAAGCTAAGTGATGAATCAACCATTTAAAACTAAGTTGCAAATACTTTTCAGCACTTTTCCCACTTTGTTTGCTGCCTAGGCCATTTTTGTGCATATGTTTATCACTGACCAAGCTTCAGTTGTAACTCTGAATCTAATCTTGGGTGCTGCACTTAAAGAAAAAATGTACCCATTTGGTGTGAGTCAATATGAGCAACTAGAATAATTGGAGTTGCTGAACATAGTATTTATGAAGGAAAGTCTTTGGCTCAGAAAAGCAAGTAAAGGCGGGTATTGGTTGAGGGGGGAAAAAAAAAGTGTGTGTGTGTGATTTTTTTTAAAGCCAACGAAAATAAAATCAAGGAGGCAATGATGATGATCTTCCTTCATGTAAAAATCAGATGTAGAGAAAGACTGTCTGTTCTTTGTGTGCTTGGCTGAAGGATAAAAAGAGATAGGTTTGAATTTTAATAAAAAGATTCATTTGGGAAATTGTGGAAGTATTTTCAGCAGATGACCTGAGCAGATTATGGAGTCTTTGACAACTGCAGGTTTCAGAAAAGAGCTTAATGTGTTGGACCAGAGGTTAAACTAGTTCTTGTCTTTTGTTCTCCTTCAGCTAAAGTGTTAGAAAATTTAAAGCATCCTGTATAAAGTGTTAGAAAATGTAAAAAGTGTTACTGTTTTCACAATTTCTCATCAAAAATACGCAACAATACAGGCATTTCTGTGTCCTATAAATAGCATCCTTAAAAGGAAGGATCCCTTGGACACAAGTGATTCTTTGGAATTGTTCCTCAACAAGCTCTTCTGTGTCAATTTTTCCTCAAGCGTTTAGAACACTTCAAGATATTTTACCACTGGGAACCTAATCTGTGAGCAGCTGTCTAAAGAGCTATTACCAGTGTCAGTGATTTGTTTCCTGGAGGACAATGGCACTAAACTGCCTAATAAGCATTTGGAGGACTGTTCCTGTTCTGAGGCAGGAAGGGGGGAGTTTGAGGCATGCAGCCATCTGAGCCATTCCCGCACAGGGCTACCTCCCTGCTGCTAACATAAGGAATATGAAGCAAAGGGATATGACAGGCAGAAGAGAAGACATGGCACTTCACACGCTCAGTGTGACGCTGTCAGGAGGCTTGGCATTAAGATGTCTGGGCTCAGGGAATTGAAAGGTGACACTTTCCTTGCGAGGTGTCTCATTTTCCTCAGGCACCGCTGCGGATCTGAGATGGCATTTGAAGAAGCGCAGTGGAAGAGAGAAAACCTGCCCAGCGTCTCAACTGGGACACAGAGCATTGATCTTGGCCGCCTTCTGATATGCAGTATAGTGACTCCAAACATAGGAAAGGAAAGGAAAAGGAAAGGAAAAGGAAAGTATATACAGGCAGAGTATGTCATGGCAGATCTTAATACACATTTTACAAAATTGTTAGGGCTTAGTGGCACTGAAAGTCCTTAGCCCTTCCTTTATGGGCTTGTTCAAATCTGTGTCTTTGTGTTATTATACACACAAACACACTCTGGTGCCCCGGTGTATCCGGTTCTTTCTCTATTTATCTTCTAGATTATAATATCTTTACAGAGAATCTTGAAGATCTATCCTGGCACAATTAAACAATTACTTATTTCCGCAAAGTAGTTATAGAAGAGGCATTTTTAATAAAATTCTCTATAAGCCTATACAAACTAGAAGTGACTGGAAGAAAAACAAAACAAACAAACAAATAAACTGCAACAATAAAAAGCCCTCAGGGAGCACAAGCTTCTTCGGTGAAGAGAGAAAGGGTTGCTTTAGGAGGCTTTATAAAATTAGACAGCTAGCTTGGCACTGTGTAGTAAACTATGACAGTTCATCTTTTAGGGAACATTAGCCCTTTAGAAGCCTACTGTAATACTACTGATCCCTTTGGATTAATGAATAGGTTACTTGGAACAGAAGATCCCTATCTTTTTTGCTTGCACTATTTTTTTTTTTTCAAGCTAAATCTGTTAAAAGTTTGATAAAAAATATGTTAGGACTGCTTCAGCAAGTCCAATTAATTCACTATTTCATCAACAGATGAAAAAGCTGACACAAATAGCTTCAACTGTTCTTAGATATTTGTTTTCCTATTTTTTTCCTCTAAGATCCAACTGGCTATGCTTGAATCAGGTAAATCTTCATTAGTTCCTTAAACCGAGTGAGAAGTTCATATATCCTGAACTTGCCTGCTGCATTTTGAAATCACTTTTCATTAAGGACATAATATTCACGCCTTCATTAGGTCTGTTTTGCCACACTGATTAAAATGGATGCTCAAGTCCTTCATAACTAATTTAAAAAAATTTCTGTCATTGAATCACTTGCAGTTACCTTTGGGGTATTTTTTTTTAGAAAATCATAGAAAGATGCCATACCATGGAGAAAAAGTAAGAAAACATAATTCTGAGAGTCACTGGAGTCTTCTATAATGTCTGCTTGCAGGAGTTGAGGTGATTTTTAACACTGTTCTTAGCATCAGTCTTTGATTCAGACAGAGTGGTATGAAAGCCTGGACATCATAAACTCTTCCTCAGCCCTTTTGGTTCTGCTGCTTGTAACAATCTCTGCTTTCATCTTCAGGAAGGGAAAAGCAGTGAAAAAAGCCTGTCGGCTTTCATAACTGAGAAAATTGAAAATGTTACTCTGGCTTCTAAAATTACTGTATCTTCTATGTTTTTTTTTCAGATAGATTTTTTCAGATAACTTTAGACAATATCTTTTTTAAGGTGTAAATTGTTTATGCATTTCCTCAGAGGTTTAATATTGAAGACTCTCAGACCCCTCAGGGTTCAGCAGGAAAAAGGGTTGCAAAGGACCCTGTCTACACCCACTTTGCTGAATAGAAATCAGGGCACTCAACTCCCAGTTTGCTGTTCAGATAGTGGGAATAGCATTCCTATTTCTACCCTGCTGCTTCTGACAGGGGGTAAAAGGAGCCATGCGCTTCTTTTCCCAAGCACGGCAAAGAGAATTCCTGGTGGAAGAAGTGAGAATAGATAAAAGCAAGAGCTAAAGGATTGTGTGACCTCCCTCACTGTATTGCATATCTCATGCCATTTTGCTATAGTCTGACTCTGATCTCGTATGGCACTAACTTTTTCAAAGTATTCCCATGTCCAAATATCTGTGCATCCATTATTAGACTTGTCCATGTATATCTGATGAAATTGTGTTTTTGACATTTTCTTAGTGAAACATGTGGGTACAGTCCACTGCATCTCCCAGGATATTATCACCAGTTATTCTGATATGGAAAGTACTGTGCTACCAATGCTATTTCTTCTGTTTCTGCTGCAAAGAATGATAATAATTAAAAACAAAAAAAAAAAATACTGTCAAGCTACTCATTTTAGATGTACATTTTGTCTTAGCTTTGCAGATACCATTACGTAACTATAGTATAAATGCTGCAAGACCCTCTGAATTTTTTTTTTCTTCTGTTGCTTTCAGACTCTCTAGTACTTCAAAAATGTAAAATATTCCTTATAAAAGTATTCAAGAATGTGAAATATGGAAATCCATGTTTTATGGAACAAATACTGTTGAAAGCATTTTTAGTGAAGAGAATAGGCTCTAGTCTTAACCCTGAGGGTTAGTTTTAATAGATTGGACTGAAATTAACACTTAATTCATATGTCTAAGATTACATTTTAAAAAATAGTATTTATGAATAAAATAAATGCAATTTCCCTTGTAACATAAGGCATGTG
>VZSV01000017.1:4457797-4473789 GCA_013398735.1 Nothocercus julius
TATTTTTCTTCCATTCTTTTCCTTGAATGTTCTCACAGATAAACCATTAGAATGAAGAATGTACATATTAGTAAATTCAGTCTTTGCCTTTCATCACTGCATCTGTAACTGATGAATGCAATGAATATATAAGCTTTTGTAAGAAAGTCAAGAGGGATTTAAAAGAACTTGAACTTTTGTACAAGGCTTAATACTGCTCTGTCTTTAACGTTGTCAAAGGAAATGTCAAGCCTTTATCCATGCTTACAGAAATGGGTAGATGAAAGACTCCTTAACAATAGAATTTCTCTTATTTACTGCATATTTTATATTCTGTTGAAGTTGCCAGTATGCTTCCTATCTTTGTGTTTTTCTTCTGTTTCATTAACCAGAAGGTACACAGTCAGAAATGCACTATGCCAAATGAGGACATATTCTGAAAATCTTTTAAAGTTGATTTGATCAATCTCCTCATCCCAAGGAACAAGACTCCTGGGAATGTATTTTGTGGGTGTTCAAAGCATGAAAATTATTTTCAGTCATCTACATAAATTTATGTGTATGGCATTAAGCTATTTTATACAGAAATATTGTACTGGGAGGGAAGAATGTCCTTTTCATAACTCATTATGGAGTTCTGGAACTATGTAATGGTGTAAATAATTTTACAATTTTTTTTCCTTCACGTTCATTTTAATTATCCAGGTGCAAAGCCTATGCTTTATAGGGATGCACAAGATGGGTAATATTTGATACGCCAACTGGGCTGATTGAGTATGGTTGAAAACACAGCATTTCATGTACTATCATATTTGAGTTGCTCAGGAGTAACAAGTGAATGGTTGGGCAAGAACACAACAACACAACCATCCCCATACTGTTCTACCTTGTATATCATCTCCACGTGGCAAAGACCATCTTTATTTCCATCCTCTGATCAGCAAACTTTAAAGGTGATGCTATTAATCATCTTAAGAAAAGGAAAAGGTTTAACCTTAGCTTCTCAATACTGGCCAGCTATCAATAGAATATTATGCTGTAGCTTTGTCAATGGTCAGAGCTGCAGTGAGTTGGTTGGTGTTTTGTTTTTGTGCCCTGGATCAAGATTCATTAGGCAATCCCTGTAAAAATTGTGACAGAAGTTTCCTTGCCTTTGCTTCAACCTGAGGCAGTGCCTTTAATAGGGACAGTCCATACTTAGCTCTCGAGACTCATTAATCTGCCTGTGCTAAGTCTGCCGTGCCAGCTGTGCTCTGCCACTTCACAGGCCCTTGGCCTCTCTCCAGGTTTTCCTCCTCCTCAGCTGTTCATCCGTCAACACCGGGAGTGGGTCACGTTGCCTGATAAAGCAGCGCTTAGATTGACTGTGAATCCATACAGCAAACAAATGCATGTCCCTGGCATCTGCAACTAGTGAACATCGGCTGCCAAGGAGATTAGGTTCCCGGTTATAGTGTTTTACCCTCTGTTCCTTTCTAACTGGCTCCACAGAAGTAACTAGGTCTGAACTAAGCCTTACAGTTTGGGACAGCAATTAATTCTCTAAATGTGCCCTACTTCTTGTTTCTGCATAAGCACAGCGATGCAGCTTCTGACTGCTCTTCAACTCCACTGTGTAAGTCCAGAGTAGTTTTACGTGGCCTCAGGTACTATCCAGGGCAGAAGTACTTAAGCAGCAGACTTTCGTCAAATCGTAAATATTATTTGAACCTGCTTGGTCCCAAATATGTGATGTCATTTCTTACTTTTCTGCAGTAGCTCAGAAATATCATACGTGGTAGGCCCAAGAGCACTGAAGCCAATATATTGCTCTTTGCTTACCAAATTCTTGCAAAAATTTTCTGGCTTCAAAGAAAATGCCCCAGGAAGTAGATGCGTAACCTTGTTTGGAAGGCTGCAAACTATGTGAATTAGGTACCTAAAAATACCTGGTAAAAAGATCACTCCTAGTTCTAGGTAACTATTGTTTTGTTCAGGTGGAACTGCACTCTTTTAATTATTAAAAAAAAAAAAAAAAGCTTCTGAGAAATAATTCTCACGTTGGGTCTGTAAGGCTTGTTAGAGAAGGGCTGCTAAATTACCACTTTTACAGTATTAACTCTGGTCTAATCTGATGCATATTATCAGAGGGCACATTGTGATTAAAATTCGAGAGCTCCTGGTCATTTCTCTGTATTGGGGAACAAATTTCTTCCTACTTTCTCTTCCTGATATTTTTCTTCTGATTTTGTTGATTAGTGAGATCTCCTCCTCCACACCTATTTATTTTGGTCGGCAAATGAAAATGGGAGTACCCTGTGCTCTTCCAATTCCTACAGCACTGGCCCTTCCTAAACAGGCCTTGGCCAACATCTGCAAAAGTGGATGTGAACACCATTCCACAAAAGGCTCTTGATCTGATTTCAATTTTTGCAAATTATTCACTATAGTGAATAATTCACTATTCATCAGTGTTCTCAACATGAGCACAAGCAGATAATTTTCTTAGCACATCGGACTGGCAGAGAAAAGCTGCAGTTTTGACCATTTTGCGGAACTTAAGCTCATGCTCTTATTAAAAACCTTTTGAGGGAAAAGGAAAAAAAAAAAAAAAGAAATTAAGCAGTTCCTTGAGGGCTTTTTTATTAAGTACCTATCTTTAACTTCTTGCTGAGCAGGGTTTTCTGTTCCACAAAAGAAGAAGTTATTCTCTATTGTGGCACTGTACAGGAAAATGGAAGCTTTCATAACTTTAGATCTTGTCCTAGGTGCCTTCTTATGCACATGTAGCCCTTAAAGATACTTACTAAATTTTGGTCATGTCTCTGCAGTTTTAGAATATATATACAGATAATATACATTTCAGCTCTTCGTGTGCGATAGTAGACATTGGGTTTGCATTTTTTTTTCGGTGCCTAAACTTCTAAAAGCAAAGCTTAGCAAGCAAAGGCAGAAGAGCCCTCAAAGAAAACATCTCCCTTATGCAAAATATCACCAATTCAACCTAATTCTATACTATACTCTAAAATTATCCAGAGCATGAGAGGCCTACAGGAAAGATATTACTGTAATAAGGAAGGAGAGTGTTTTCATATGTAGTAGTGGCTATAGGGGAAAAAAAAAGGGCATGTGGATCTGCCTGTTCTGCACATTCTTTCATTTCACAGGAAATAGCTACAAAAAATAGTCACGTTAGGGAGTTATGGTGATAATAGATGGCAGGAAGATAGGACTCCAGTGGGAGATAAACAACCACAACAAAAATGTGTGCAAATGGGAAATAACAAAGTCTGTTACTGCTGATGCACAGTAGATAGCTTGAGATGATCTTAATTTGATGCTGTCTATGAAACGCACACAGCATGCCAACCTGCTCAGGTTTATTCCCTATTCAATTTTCTTGATTTCAAAGAGATTGCCTGTGGTGTAATGCTGAGCCAAACATAGCTAAATGCACTCTGTTTTTCAGATGTGTAAGTCAGTGTTCAAAATACTTAGGGAACTTTATTGTGTGAGGAACTGTTCTTTCAATATTTTTCTTGTGTGTAATTAGTGTGAGATAGAGCCCTCATCGATACTGAAACTGATGGATGTAACCACATCCAACACAATTTACAACAGGTTGGGTACGTGGGGTCGAGAAGGCAGAAGGATGAAAGACTAGCTGATCGTGAGATATGCCCTCTGTAACTGTGTAATGGACCACCGTAAACATGCTCTACAACATGACCTTGAAGCATTAGAACAGCTTTTATTTTCATTAAAATATAACATATATACACAGTACACAGTTTTACAGTTTGATCCAATCTAAACTCTGAGCTGTTCTTATTAAGAAAAAAAATATATATATAAGGCAATCTAGTTCATTTCATGACAAGAGACGTAAGCACGGGCTGAGCACGTTCTTTCTTCACAGTGTTTTGTATCATTTTGCTTCATTTTATTTACATAAGAATGATCAGGGTGTGGGACCTACTATAAATAATGCATCGCCTTCCTCTGTATAGACAGGAGCAGACTGAATCTACCAGGTGAGGTATTTGAAGCAATATATTTGCTGAATTGTAGTAGCTGCTTGCATTTCATCTTATTTCACTTGCTGCTCAAGAATGTGAATGAAGATTCTACCACAGGAAAAAAAAAGGGAGCTAAGAAGATAAAGAAAGTGTCAGGAATAACCAATAGGAACATTGGATTAATGTGTTGGCAGCAGAGAAACTATAGCAAAGAAAGTTATATCGCTTACTGCCTCTAGTTATTTTATGAATAGTGAATGTGACTAATTCATCTGATTCGGGGGTGTTTATGAAAAATACTCCATTTTTAGGTTGTTGCTCACTTTAAAAAGTGTTGTCTTGATCTAGTATAGTGGAAAATAGTATTAGTATTAGAAAATAGGCAATTGCATAGGAGCAATCTGTCACTCCAGAGTATCACTTTTTGCTCCCGGTAAGATTATTCTGGAGAAGTATGACGGACATAAATTTGAAAACAATGAAGTAGATAACTCTTAACAGAAAACTCATTGTCGTAGGTGAAGTCAGCAGACTTTTGGGAGGGCATTCCTAGTCACACTTGTAGAAATCATGAGGAAAATACTCCTTTCATTCGAGACGTGTACTAAAAAAACAGAGAGACAGAGATCTTTTGTAATTGAGTTATTGAGCAGTTCTGCCTGTCAGTCTAAAGCTTCTACTTATTCTAGCATAGGTCAGCTAGTTCTGGGAAGATTCAATTTGGTCTTTGGCAAAAGTTTTCCTGAATTCCAATTAAAAGAATTCTACTTTACTGAATGCAGAGGACCCAAAGCAGTGCCAACACTAATTCATCTTTCTAGATGAACAGAGTGTCATGGAAATCCAGCTCACCCCGTCACTCTCCCAAACAGTACATAACTGTTACCATACTTCTAACAGGTTCTTTCCCTAATCTAGTTTAAGAGATTAAGCTCGTTGTTGTTAATTGCTGAGCATGTGGTAAGAATGGGAAGGGATGGCTGATGCCTGTTTAAGGCTTTCTTTAATTTGCATTGAACTCCACTCTTACCACTGAAGTAGCTGAACAACAAACCCAAATTTGAAATGAAACTTGCCTAAAACTGTATCCTCAACTCTGAGTGATACAGAAGAAACTGATCATAAACTAGAAATTCTTGTTTGCCACCACAGTTTTCTATTGTCCCAAGGACAGTAAGAATTGAATATTTAAGAACTCTTAAATAACACCAAGTCAAAATTATTCAACCACGTTTAACATGCAGGTTTTTCTTCCAAGAGAGGAGGACATGGACAGTGCTTACTGGGAGACTGGGACATCTTATTGAGTCCCTATGCATCCTCCCGCAAGAAAGATCTGCAGTTATACACATTTTTGCTTTACTTTGTACCTGATCTGAACTAGTTCTTGAAAATCAAGATAAAAAGGTCCTTCCGTGCTTTCAAGGACTAGCTACTGTGTAACTTTTTTCAAAAAATTCTTACTATCGCATTTTTGCTTGAATAAGAAATGGAAGACTTAGCTCACACTGTTTAGGATATTTATTTCTATAGTGAACTAAAATTGGAAAAGATGCACTTAATAGGTAGCATTGATGTACCAGGTACTAGTTTCTGTTTTATCTTTGTCAGTGCCTGCTTGTCACGAAAACTATTTCTTTTTCTTTTCTTTTTCTTTCAATTTAGACAAATAGATCTATATACAAATAGGTCTGTTTTGGATAAATTGTTTTGTTTTGGAAGAAAAAGTAACTGTGCATAAAGACAATGATGACCTAGTATAAATACAAGGTCCGAAAATTTATCACAGCACCTATTACAATTTTTCACACAATCCTCAGATGAATGCATTTTAAAGGAAAATAGTGTTCCAAAGTCCTAGATGCGAAAATTGATTGAACTGTCTTTTTTCTTTTGAATGCTATAATGTTGTACTTTGGTGTTCTAATGCAGAAAATTTGATGCTCCACTTCCTCTCTTCCTTTCTGCTCCCTTGTTCTAGTATATTAAGAGCTATTTCTGCACTGTTTTAAACAACAAAAGGAAATCATCCCCAAAAGAAATGTTCTTAAATACGTCTATGACAAGCCTTAAGAGAATAGAAAGAAACCTGAGGATAATAATACTGATAAAATTTCAGTTCATGTTTTAGACAAAAACAATATCTGAAAAATTAGGGTAATGTGATGTAATTACTTTGATGTTTTAGCAAAAATCTGTACTTTCTAATTTCTGCAATAGCAGAATCAAAGTCTTCCTCCTTAGTCAGGCAAGATCTATCGTGTTTCATTCATTTACCTTTGGCTTTTTTAATAAGCAGTATTTGGCGTGACCAAACATTGGCTGTGTTATTCCATTCCTCCTGTTTTCATATTACTTTGCCATATAATCTTAGCTTTTTTAATTGATGCTGGCTCTGCTTAAACTCAGCAGAACATTTTGAGGGTTTTTCTGGGAAGCAGCTTCATAGATCGCTTTATATATCACCGCTTATATGCAACCTCTCAAGTAACAGTGTCATTCATTAACATTCTCTTCTCTCATACTACACAAAATTCTTCTATAATGCAGTATATTCTGTTTTACCACACTGTAATAGTGTTCAAAGTATTCTGTGTTTTCCTGTTATTAATTTGTTCATCTTTTAAATTCCTTTAAAAATCTGCTAAGTTGTACATCATCTCCTCATTAGTAGTAGAATCATTTTTAAAGGCCTTTAACCTAAAATTGTTAAGAGGAAGATAGTGTTAGAGTCAGCAACTTGCTCATAAATGTTAATGGCTGTCATTACAGTATTTTGAGATTTCCTCTGTCTTCTTAAATTAAGTGCCCATAGATTAATCTCTGCCATGTTTTTAAGGCATGCAATCTGTTAGTGCTGTCTAACAGCTCTGTGTTTGGAATCTGTACTTTTGCAGGCCTTTGTTAATATATATTACATTAAAAAAAATGGTGTGAATTTATAGAAAATGCATTAATTTCATCCTGGGACAGAGAAATGTCTGTTGATGAAAGGAGATTGAAGGGACATGTGTTCAGAAAATATTTCCCAGCAATCTAATAGGTTTGCTTTTAAGCCTCCTCTCAGTCCTCTCCTTTTTCCCTCCTGTCTCCCCATTCTTAGAAATGTGGCAACAAACAGGGCCACCTATAGTACTCAGAAAAAAAAAAAAAAAAAAGGATTCAATTAATTCTATATTTAAAACAAGTTTTGATGCAGCAGAAATGTAGCCCCGTTGACTGACCATGTACAAGTTTCAGACTTCTAAGTTCACTGGTAGATTTGTAGCAAGGTTATTCAAATGTCAGTTGTATATACTTTAGTATGCTCCAGAAGTTATCTTCTTATTGATGGAGAAATTACTTTTCTGGGTACAAACAGGGAGGAAATAGTTTGCTAAGCAGAGTCTGCACTTCTCTGCTGGCCACGAATGCGTTGCTAAGAAACATTAGTGATTTTACTTTCACCTATATGATTTCATATCTGAGCAAGTCTGAGCAAGAAGCCTAATCACTCTGGATCTAGTTAATGCTCTTTAAACTGAATTTAAAATCTTGTTCCTTCATGGGGGCCTTCTGCTCACTTCAGAACTGTAATAGATTCAAAAATAATGGTGATGTGAATGACACGGTATTGCTATCCCCCATTGTTCGGGGGCAAGGGGATAAAATGAATTTTTCAACAGTATGATGAAAAACAGCAGGATGTATGCCTAAAGCATGGGTGCATCTTTTATTAAATTATTATTGCATCTTTCCTCCCTTCAGACTCAATTAGAAACCAGCTGATAAGTCCTTTCACTTATTCTTGTTGTATAGGAGGACCTCTGACATAGCTGATTCTGCCATTCTTTTATTGCTTTAGAAAGTCTAATTTCCCTTGATAAAAATCTGTTTCTTCAAATGACAGAAAAAGTAATTAAAGATGTTCATAACAAACTCATCTCTCTGGCAACAAACTAAATAGCTAAACAACTCTTTAAGAATGACAACAATAACTACACTTTATGAATAATGGAAAATTGGTCTCATATTCTTTGTCCCAGTAGATATGGCCATGGTGGTATTGACTTCCATATGACCAAACAGCAATGATTCAAATTTACAGCTTTGCTGATGCCATAGCCCCACTGCATACTGATGAAAACATAAATATACAAGATGTCACCATATTCACTTAACTGTACTGGTCTACCGCACTAAAATTAAGAATAACAAAAAACATTAGACATTTGTAAGACATGTTCTCCTGAAAAAAATATTTTGTAATGTAATTAAGTACTGATTTTTCTCTAATAAAAAGATCAGGATATTGTGACTTTTTAAAGGCCACTCAGTATTCAGTCTATATATCTTTTTTCATTCCTATAGAAGTACGTTTAAGAGTATGAAAACTTAGTTCTCGATCTTAAAGTTTAACCGATTAACCCAAACCTTTATTTAATGTCTTTGTTACCACATTTCAGAGATGGTATTTACCAAAATCAGTATGAGAAAATTTTGGCGGTGTATTTTCTTTAGGGAATAGAGCAGAGTCTAAGTAAATGAAAACATTAGTTGTTCTCAAGACTGGAGCTGAACAGGTACCTTAAAAATAATACTTCTTCATGTTGTAAGGTAGACAACATCAACAGAAATATTTTAGGTTTGCAGCCATCACAGCAAGCAGAGCTGTTGCATGCCTCATTGAAAAAAATACATCCATGTATGCAAATAAATGATAAGGGGACTGCATAAAATCTTTATCTATACCAAAGTGGTTGTATTTACTGCGCTACCTGGAGCTGGAGCATGTATCAGTACTTTTCTCAGAACGCTCAACTCAAAACCCTCATAACAGCTGAAGCCCTATTTTTTTCTGCTCTGCTATGAGAATTCATTTCTTTACAAAGCTAAATAATATGGCTTCAATTTGTGGGTTTCTAGAAAAGTCAAAAATGTATCAGTAAGTACTTGTTATTCTGTCTTAAAATTGGTATGCCTCTCCTCAAGAAATGTCCATCTTGTTTCAGTTTGTCTTCAGAAAGTTTATTTTCTTGGGATTAGTTCCTTCTTGAACTCTATGACATTATCCACACCCATATTTTATTTATATATGTAAAAAGGATACACAAAGATGCTTGACTCCAAAATCTCAAGGAACACTATATAATGCAGAAAAAAAAAAAAATCCTAGTAAGTGGTATAGCTACTACAAGCCACATTTTACTGTGTTTTACTCCATCTGAAGAGAGGGACGTGAAGATAGCAAGTTAGTTATGAGAAGATGCTAATTTTACTTTATGAGTTTCCAAATATTCATGCATTTTTGAGACTCTTCCAGGCAGTCAGTTTTGAAGTATGAGTTGCAAGCCTCTATAATGATGAAGAAAAAAAAAGAAAACTGAGAAGCTCAGCAATAGCCCCATACTTTAGAAGCAAAGCAAAGCTTAGTGCCTTCTATGTGAATCAAAGGAATTTATAACAACAAAGGAAGAGGAAGCCAGGCAATTTTGAAAAGAAAGAAATGTCATCAAGAAAAAGACATGCCACTGTAAATACATTTTTCTTCTGTTTCTTCCCTTTCTTCTTTTCCCCACCTCTTGAATTTCAGATTTCATTGGTAAAGGCTATTTTTGTTATCCAGTAGCAAATGTCTTGTAAATCAATTTTATTTTTGACCAGTTTCATCCTGATTTGAAGAAATTTTAAATCTTTGCAGATAATGTACCTTACAAATCAGCACCACTGAAAGTCAGAAGACTTTTGCAGTTCAAAGCTCTGGACTACAGCAGGGGTTAGAACCTCTTGACACTTCCTTCAGACTATTGCTATACTATTGCAGATAAAAGAATAGCAAGTCTGGAAAAGGTAACAGGGTGTTAAAGTGAAGATTTGCAGTGATTGAAGAGAAGCACGATATACCACATTGTTGCAGTCCCTCCCACCCTGAAAAAAATAAGAATTTCTACGTGAGCCAGTAATCATCCTAATTTTTCAAATTCTCAGCTAACTGTACTCTTCCCTCAGTGCTAGGCTTAGCAGAGCCAAGTAGCAATGAGTTTTCTCACTCTGCCTACCCAAAGGCTTCTGTCTCTCGGAAAGAAGCCTCTGCGTGACGGCCTCTCCGTTTCCTAGACTGTCTCTAAGTGCCATGGCCTGGTTTGTTTCAACAGCACAGCTGAATAGCCTTAGGAAATATAACTGCATGCCTGTAAGTGAATTTTGGCCCACCAACATCAAAAAATGATACCTAAATCGCAAATACCAATGTGCAGCTTTCATCACAACTCAATAGGAATAATTATACTCCTCTTCATGACAGAAAGATTTCTGGAATTTTTTTTGAATTGAAATAACTTAAGAATATTCCACAATGAAGCAGCAGGTCATGCCTTTCATTCCAGAAATTCCAGCTGTGTGGGGAGAGATCCCACTAAGGCAAAAATTTAGCCAAGATTCAAAGACTTTTTAAACAGGAATCTGATGGAGCTATTGCAATAGATTTCAGCAGTTCTGGACTTCTGTGCCTTTTCTTTTTTTTTTGTTTGGTTTGGTTTGGTTTTCGTTTTTTTTTGAGAGAGAGATTTTGTCAGTGATGGGAATAGAAGAGGTTGGCTAAAGGAAGCCGACAGCAGGCCTCCTGAGTCCTGTCTGAGTAACTCCCCACTAAGTAAGTCCTTGTTTGTCGTATAATTAAGTGCCTGATCTCTACTGAAATAATATAAATAATATACTTCTAGCATATTAATGAGTACAAGGGCATTAGTTATCCCACATCATGTTTTCCATGTTTTCAAAAGTCCCATTAATATTTCTAAATATTTCATAGCCTCTGTTATATATCTGACATTTCTTTTAGTAATGTATTACTGCAACAACACTAAAACAAACAAAAAAGCTCCATCACAGTTTCTCTGGCGATATTATAAGCTAGAGGTTCTCTCAATGTAATGCAAGAAATGTCAAGGGTGGGCATCAGATTCTAGTAACGCTAACAAGAGTCATCTAGTTTGTCAGGTGCTGGATAGTCCATGATGCTTTGTACATTTTTAGGACTGCTTAAATTTCTTTTTATCTGTTGTGATGGTAAAGTTTTGTCTCAAAATACTATGCTGTGTAACATTTCTGGATGAAAGGCTATAGTTAGACTGCTGATGTTATATGGTTTCTATATACTTTAAAAATTGGGTAAATATTTCAGGCTATAACCATTTTCAGATGTGATATTTTAACAATTATAAATTTCCTCATTAAAGTGAATCTGCATTTAGATGATATATACTAATATACTGGATTGAATTAGAACAGGAAGGTAATTAGATGCTTTTTAGATGCAGAGACATATCAAGGAATGGATACCTACTACCTGGAGTATTTAGTATTTCAGAATACTAAAATGGACAAAAAAAAAAAAAAAAAAAAAAAGACATCATCTAGAAGGTCAAAGTCAAAGCATAAACTGCTGCTGTTCAGAGATCATTTGGTACATAATTGTTAACTGGAAAGCATTTTATACTATTTATTTAAATTCAGTAGAAACCAAGAAAGTAAGTAACTAAAATGGCATTGCCAAAAGCAATTTATGATCCTAAAGTCCTTCAATGGAATATGATAGGTTTTGTGAAATTTGTGTCTCCAAAAAGTTTTGACAGTTTATTTTAAATAAGATTTTTAATCACGAGACAGGGACACTTCTGCAAACTGAGCTCAAAAATGAGCAGAAAGCTGTACACCTTGTTTCACCCTGTCAGAACTCAGAGATGTCACTGAGCTTCTGAAGGATCCTGGACCCAGTACCATTGTTCAGTGTTTGGTGAGCGAGAGAGGAGTCAGCTGCAGTATTAAGCAGAAGGCTAACAGCACAGAACTGGCACAGAAAGCAATTTTGAGTTGTAAAAAATAGTTGACGTAATTCAGCACTGGGAAGTGTGAATTCTAAGCTGCAACAGGACTATCAAATACACAGCAGATACAACAGGTTAGGCAGCAGTTTTATACAAATTATATTAGTTTCCTAATATAAAAAGTAATCCTGTGTATCAACATGGCACTGGCAAGGCCTCAGCTGGGTCAATGCATCGTCTTTCATGTATCACGCTTCAAGAAACAGTGGAAAGAGATGATTATATGCCTAAAAATATAACCTGTAAGAAAGGACTGAAAGATATGAGATTGTTCAGTCTAGACATCTTAGTCTGAGACTGAGGGCAGAGATGGTAAGTTGGGTAAGGGTAGGTTGGACACTGCAAAAATCCAGCCATAAAAGTTGCTAAGTCTGAAAATAGATCAAGTGGGTAGATAGCCTAGTTATTGGGACTGTTCAAAAGAAATTTAGAATCACCTCTGTTTGCCTACATGGATAGTGTGTGTGATATCTTGAGAACTCCTCAGGTGTATTTTCTCTGTTACATAAGACTAGAAGACAAAGTAACTAATACTTGCCAAGAATGATGACAGAAGTGCTTTAAAAGACATATGGAGGACAGCTGTACTTTGTGGAGTAGGCTACCGTCCATTTTCTCTGAGCGCCCGACCCTTCCTATTGCTGTTGGTCTGATTCTGCCCAGTGTTAGTACTGAACTGATGCAAATAAAGCAGGTGCTCTCACCTTCTGGTATGCTTCAGGGTGTTCAAGCAATGCATGCTTTTCACTCCTACGGTAAGTGGAAGGGAAACCACACTACAGTCAGTAAAGCAGAATGAAAATCAGCTTGGTGCTGTGCCCAAAAGCCGTAGCCTTTGACAGTATAGCACATTAAAACTGCCTGGAGAAAAAAAAAAAAAAAAAAAAAAAAAAAAAAAAAAAGTCTGGTTCTTTTTCCTGTTACTATTTAAAAAAATACATAAAAATGATCTCTCTTTCAGTGGAGCAGTAGGACGATAATATCAGCTAGTGATATCCAACTTTTCAACCTTTTCAACTGCACATAATCTTGAACTTTTGAAAAAATAGCATTGCTCCTGGAATTTTCTTTATTCTCTTTAAAGAACATGTTAGTCACAGCAGCAAGCTAAATGATACAAGAATTTGAATGGTGCAGCTAGAGAACAGAGGTTGTGCTGCAGAGTCACCCCACTCCCACTGTTGTGCTATTTATGAAGAGTTTGTAATTTGAACATAAGTGGAAAAGCTCACTGGAACAAGATACACACAGAAAAAAGACCACACAATTTCTACAGTGTTTTTTACCCTGAAATATGATTCTCCCTTGCCATCAGCCCAACTGGACCTTACCTGTTGACAACTCTGTTAAGAAAGGGTAATAGGGACAGGAATGATGGCCTTCCATACAGGAAGGCTCATATGAGCAAAGGTCAAGGAAGCTGGGAATGTTTATTCTGGAGTAGAGAAGACTCAGGGGCATCTAATCAGTGTGTAAGTACAGCTGGCATATAAATGCCTGAGCTATAGTGAGGATAGGTCTGGACTCCTCGCAGTGGTGCCCAGTGACAAGATGAAAGGCGACAGGCACAAACTGAAACACAAGAAACTCCATCTGAGCATCAGAAAACAGTTCCTTAATGCGAGGATGGCTGAATGCTCAAGCAAGTTACCCAGAGAGGTGGGGAGCCTCCATTCTCAGAAATGCTCAAGACCTGAGCAGGCACAGTCCTGGGCAACCTGCCTTTACATTGAGCAGGGCCCTTGGACCAGATGATCTCCAGAGGTCCCTGCCAACCCCAGCTATTCTGTGAATCTGTGAAAGTTTGCAGCTCCTGACTGAATCAGGCCTTCTCTTGAAAGTCTCCTCACTCTTGGTATGCAATACCCTATTTTACTGGCATGTAGCAAAGATATTTATGATCTAAGGGAGTAAGTGATTCTGCGTGATGCTCAAAACTGTGTAGAAAATCTCTTTTCTGTTTTCTCATGCAGAATTATTGAGACTTCACAGAGGGCACCATGGAGATTTTCAATTTCATAGAGATGATGAATAATGTATGAACAAACAGGAGTTGTTTAAATTTTAAAATAAATCTTAATCACTGAATTTTATTTAAGTTTTGCTAGAGGCAAAAAAAATAAAAATAGGATATTGCATCATAGTTACAATGTCAAGCATATTGTTATGTGCATCTTTTTTTTTTTAATTGCTATAGATTTTTTCTTTTTTCCTTAACTAAAACACCTACTATATTAGTTTTAAATTACCCCTAAAATATTTTTTGCAGCTAACTCCGACTCCTTCTCTTTTACTTAATATTCACTGAAAATATTATTCAGATTTTTATTACTCATGCAGTACCTTAGGATACACTGAATTTCTCACCTTTCTAATTATGTGGAGAGGCAACTTCCACATTAGCTAGCACGTTCTTTTAAAGTCAACACATGCCTGAGCTGTAATAGTGATGGACTCTGTCAATTCATTAGTTATATTAGACTGGCTTTTTGAGACTGGAAAATTAGGCAGTCTACCATACACTTGATAGCATTGTGAATAGAAAGTGAATTTTTTCTCGGTAAGTATTGACATTAGGTTCTGTGAAATCTCCTGCTTTGAGGACCCAAATATTTATTGTGGATTTATTATTGTGAATTCCTAGGGTCTGCATGACTCATGAGTGATAGGATTAGAGGTTCACGTGAAGATTTTTGTGTCACAAAACCTGCTGTGTTCATCATGAGACAAAGATGCGCTCCCTTTATCCCCAGTTATTCTGTGTTCTCTGTTTCTAGCCAGAGCAGATGGGGAGGTAAAACAGCTTCCTCCACTTCCTATGTCCAAGGAAACATTCGGGGTCAGTAGAGGAGAGGTTTTTACAACTCCTCCTGCAAGCTGAGGTGTTGCACCATGGAAGTCCCTGAGACTTGTGCAAGAAATCCTATTTTCAGCTTGATTCAAGACTAAACTACGATCCACACAGACAAAAGCCTGTTGGAGACTGGCAGCACCATGACTCTAACGAAGAGGTGTTGGGAGGACTCAGAAGCTTAACCAGGGCATTCCTCAGGCGGCAATGCTCCGAAAGCAGTGCTCGTGGGACGTTAAAATCTCCTTCTTCTAAGAGATGTTATCTTTTGTTGAAAAGCCTAAACAAAAGGAGAAACTATTTATTTATTTATTTCTTGTCTCCCACCTGGGACCAGGCCACAGAAGAGACTGAGGACTGAGCGTTCGTCCTACAGAGTTCAAAACCAGAGCCTTGTTCCCATGTAGAGCTGTATTTGTTTTTGTGGGTTGTCATAAGACTGTTTCGTTTTGTTTATAGGACTTCCTGGTAAAGAGGTGAGGCTTTCCCCGTCCTGCAGTGCAGTCCTACGCGCTATTTCTTGGCTGTGCTGCGCGCAGTGGCGTTTTGCAGAGGTCACTACTATTTCATGAGGGAAAGGGCAGGGAACAGCCAGCAAAACAGTTTAATCCTTCACCCCTCACTAGGAATTTGGTTTCAAATGACTCTGCTGGCCGCGAGCAGTGGGTTTCGGCTGCAGGCGCCTGTGCGGGGAGCCCGTGAGTCCCTGCGAGCTGCCCCATGCCAGTCACAGACGGTTCTAGGCGGTTCCAGATGGGTCTAGGCGGTTCCAGCTGGTTCTGCCTTGGGCGAAACCCGCCCGCCAACAGGCACCAAAACTAAGACAACTTGAGACTAGAGACAGGTACTGAGGGAAAGATGGGATACATAGATGTTTACTTGAGTGCTTCTTGGTTTTATGCGCCCCTCTTCTCAATACCTGCATTGGTGATGAGACGTTTTTGTTACCCTGTGATAAATTAAGAGAAAATTCCCCACGTTGAGACTGTCTTACCTGAGACCGTGGATAGAGAGCCTTTATCTTTTATTTCCCTGTGTGCTGTTGACTGGATCTATGTGACCTTTGTCACCTTTGTTTTTTTTCTTTTTTTTTTTCCTCCTCCTGCCTCTTTTCATGAATCCTTTCCCAAATTCTCCCACGCAGATGCCTTCCTCCCCTTGGCTGATCCTCTGGTGTTGGTCCTCTTTTTCAAACCCATGCTCTGTGTATAAATGCTCAGTGAGCACTCTAGTTTCGTTATCAGCTAGAGATTTTATGACTTCAATGATAATCATAGAATCATAGAACGCTTAAGGTTG
>VZSV01000017.1:4474349-4490964 GCA_013398735.1 Nothocercus julius
CACCCCAGGATCCCATTGGCCTTCTTGGCCACGAGGGCACTGCTGCCTCATGGTCAACTTGTCGTCCAATCAAGACATATAAATGTAATAACATTTAATTTCATGAATCATATGTTATGCAAAATTGTATCTACTGCAAGACACTGTTCATGAGATCAAGATTCTAAGTGCAACTTCAAGGAGCAAATCTGACAGCAGTTTTCCAAACTGTCACTTTTTTGTTTTTTTTGAGTGAGTTCTAGTCATTTTTTGAATTATGCTACTAAATCACAAAAATTTCCTTTGAGCCAGGAGTCCCATTAGCATTTGGCCTTTCCTGTCTTTGTTATGCTATAGGACTTACAAGAAGTACTCTGATTTCTCTGAGTTCTAAGAAATTCCGTGCTCTTAAAAATTTCTCTTGGGAAGTGTGCAGAACAAATGTTTCTTCTTGTGTATGTTATTACCATTAGTAGCAGTGTTTTGGTAATAGCTGTTTACTCAGCGTTGTTTGCTTCTTAACTCCTTTTCAATCAAAATCACACTAACTGTGCATAGTTTCGGAGTATTCATCATTAGGGATTTGTTTTTAATTGCAGCTCCTCTTCTTGGAAATAACGGCTCTGTCTGTATACTATCTCTCAAAACTTATTCCATCATTTCTTCCAATTGTTTCAGGAGGCTTTGTTTTTTTTCTAGCTGATACACTAGAGAAGTGGCTGACTTTTAATGCTTGATTATCTGTCAATCTGAATACTTACTTAATAGAAGTCTGAAATACTTACTTAATAGAAGAAGTAGTTAAATCTCATATTTTCCCTTTCTTTTGCTAGTGTGAGAAAAATTAGAGAAAATTATTCACCCCTCGACAAGTGTTCATACAACAAAAAAGTCATGGTTATCCTGATTTTCCCCACATCTGCTGGAACTGACCATCCCTTGTACATTTTAAAAACCTGTTCCTGCTGTGAGGGGGAATTTCCCACAAGAAAGTCATTCAGTTTCCTCATGAGAAGGTGTCAAGTACAAACATTGATTCTAAGTACCTAATATAATCTGACAGTGAGTTGCAGTACTACCATTTCTGCAACAGATAATCAGATACTTTCCTTAGGAAGCATTTAAACATCCTGATCTTGTCATTGTTATGTAAGCAGGACAAATTTCTTTAAAAACTGACTGTGCTATCGCAAGTAGTGAAACCTAGGCATGACAGAGAAATGACATAGTCCCTTTGATTGCAGAGCAATTGGATGAGCTAGAGTCTGTCTCGATGCTGCTCAACTAACCACGCTTGACACAGCATCTGATGCTGAGGATATAAATAATTTATACCCTGAATAAGAACCTTCACCCTGCTCTTAAAGCAGGGGACAGCCCTGGTGCTGTTCCAATCAGTGAAGGAGCTAAGGACATATCCTCAGGAAGAATCTGTTTATCCCTTTCTGTTCCTCCATCTCTGATTCCTAATGTTTGCACGACTTGACAGTCAGAGCTAAATCCTCTCACCTGTCCTCTGACACAGCCATGATAGAGTCCTAACTCTACAGTGAAATTATTTTTCAGGAGTTAGGTTCTAACCCACAGGTGTTACCATAGTATTCTCTCATGGCAATTCATAATGTTACAATTTTTTCCTCATATTTTCTTTTTTTTTTTTCAGTTAAAAGCTAGAGTACAGTGCATATTGGTAGACTAAACTGAAAGATACTTTCTCAAAGGCTATCATCTGGCATTAGGATTTCTCAGTAGTTCTAGATAGCTGTTACACATAGTTTGTATTAAGATTTTTGGGCTAGTAGGCTACATATAGTACAATTTCTCTTTCTAGAGAAGAGGTAACATGTTCTTATGCTTGTAAATCAGATATTAATCAGATATTTTGTCTTAACATCTAGGAATAAGGTAATTTAATTTCCTTCAAAGGAAAATGGAATTTTATTTGCCATGCAACCTGCTTCTTTGATTGGCTAGGCTACAGACACAGCTTTTGCAGTCTTCAGGGGATTTTAATGTCCAACTGGGAATGGTTCATTGAATTATTATTTTAATTGCAGGAGTTCTCTGTCCCCCTTCAGCACTTGCAACTTTTAGGAATATCTTATCCTTCTCCAGTTATTCTTCGCCAGCTCAGTAACTCTTTTTAATATACTTTTTTTTAGTGAAAAACTCTGTGAAAGTCACTGTTGCTAGGCGTACACCAAAGCCAAACAAAAAGAAAATAAAAAGTTAAACAGGCATAAAAGATACTTTTATCTAGATCTCAATTATTTTACAACAATAACAAAGCTCAAATTTAATTCTTTCCCTAGAGAAGTAAGCCTCTATCATCCCTTGTAATCAAGTCCAAATTCATTAGACTTTTTCAGTAAATGATTTCAGGACAATCTCTTGCATACTGATGGTTGCTATGGCAACCACAGTTTGCCCATTCAGGTTATTTTCCCAAAGAACATAACAAAATTCTCTCTCTTGCCTCTGAAATTCCACAATATGTTTAGCTCTGAAGCATTATATATCTCCTTAATCTTACAATCTTAGCCTTTTTCCTTTTTTTCCTTTTTTTTTTTTACTTTGCTTCTGAAGTCCTACAGATCTGGCAGATATGCCAGATTTTACTAAGATCTAATCTCTGCAGCTCTTTTTAATGCTTCTTTCACTATAAGTAGCCTCTGCTAAGAATTTTCCTTTTCTAATTTTGTTTGTGTTTAATTTTACATTACCATAGTAAGCAATTTTTAAAAAGAGTAAATTTTGGCATATTTCTGTGCTTTATTTATTTTTTACATTTCAAGCATGCTTGTATAAGAGGTTTCAACATTCTCAAGACAAAAGTAAATGTTTTCAAAATTATTTTCTTAAAATCACAGGGCAGGTAGCATGCATAAATAAGCTGCTAGTAAAAAAAAGTTGGTATCTTTTATGTAAAGGTTTCCAACTGTGCTGACCCTAAAAGCATTGTCAGTTTTGTTCATTTATATTTTGAACTTTTTACTTCTTATCTCCCAGAATTAACAGTAAACATTTCATAATCTCAGATTTCCTGTCCAGATGAACTTAATATATATTGTGTCTCTCAGCTTTTCTTTTACTAGTAGGGAGTATATCCTGCATTATTTGGTGGTAATGATATTTTCTCATGCTGTCTGAGGAGGTCAAAAACATCTCCTTTTGCTTTTGAGCGACCGGTACTCATCATTTCAAAGTCTATCAGTTTTCTTTTCCATTCTTCCTTATCAACAAATACAACCATACCTTCTCTTCCCAGAGAATCTGCTGTTGCCCACTCGATTTCCTACTATTCAAGTGACAGAAGCTCTTTTCTGTTTGGGATTCCCGGCAGTTCTTCCAACTCAGCTGGCTGGAGAAGAGGCCTCTGTCTGTTCGCTTGTCACTTCCAATTGCCCTTCTCTGCGTGCTGCCTTTCTCTTCCTCACCCCTGTTCCCTTTCTCTTGCCACTACTTATGTATACTTTTCTTAGCTGTTTGGTATAATTGATATTGGCATGGGTTTAGTTCAGAAGGGCCCCGTAATTCTGGTTGTAGAGTAGCATTATTAGGGGGACAGCATGAATGAGATAGATGGAAATAAGCAGGACTCTTCCAGATGTTGCACCCATCCTTGTGTTGCTGTACAAACAAAGCACTGTATAAAATGCTTCTACTTCCCCCTCTCTTGTACATTTTTTTTATATATTTGGCATTATGCAAACTGGAGGGAAGGCATGCAGAGGCTACTCTTTTATATATTGCATAGTAAATGCAACGTATAAATAAATGTAAAAATGTAAAATTGCATAGGTAAATGCAACTTATTTTTTTTCCAGATTGATGGTATGAATTGCTGAAAAAAAAATCTCTTCAATTAATTTCAAATGATTGTGTTCCTTCTGGTCATGTGCTGCATAAATTGCAGCAGAAAAAAAAATCTTTTTAATATTTTACCACATACGTTTATGTGTAATCATCACTTCTTCTTGACAAAGAAAACACATTCCCTCTTAATGTGCCTCAGAATTTCTCTGTCCCCTGTTTTCCATTCACTTCTACCCAATTCTGTGTTTTAGAAAGCAGCTTCCATATTTATTCTTATTACAGAATTTCTTCTAGCAGTAGCTGAGCCCTTAATAGCTTTTGTCAGCTTTCAGCATCAGCTCTCTATCATGGAACAACTTTATCATAATTAGAGAGTTATATGGCATTCTTTCCTCACCTTGTACCTCTCAATAGCATATTTTTCCTTTTTGTTCTAGTTTGTATGAGTCTGTAGTTATCTAGGACAGCAAGACTGACTTCTCTGCTCTAATAACCCAGAAACAGTTTCATGTGAAGTGTAGTCATTTTTTGGTCTTTTCTCTGTCAAGGTTCTTTAGGTTCTTTTTGTTTTCTGTTTTATTGTTGTCATTGTTGTTGTTTTGTTTTCTATCTTTATATTTTACACTATATAGCTAAGATATTCCCCCTGAATTACAGTTACTACAATATAGGCTTCCAATCTGACAACCACTGTAGACTTTATATGAAAGCCTACTGCAGTAACTAGGCCTCTAACTCTTCTGTTTCTTTGCTGTTAGCGTATGTTTTTAGAATAACTGGAATTTGTTAAAAGTATATTTGTTATTTTTCTTCAAGTACAGATTCCTAAGCATAACCACAGTTTCAAATATGCAAGTGCATACAATGTGTGTATTACAATTCACATGCATTTTTCATTATATAATCTTGATCTGTGTTTCATAGTGCAAATCGTACATGAGATCTGCATTTTAAACTGTGCTATAGGAAAAAAAGGTTCAAAAATCAGCTAACAGCTACTTACTAAATCCTATACAGCTAAACTGTAACAAGCGAAAGTCTTTTGCTGAAGCTCCTTCAAAAAGTGGGTATTCTCATAGTTTGAATTCACTCAACTATGTGTCAATGAACACTCACAGGCAGCTGAGTTCTTCCCCACCTGAATTCTTCGATAATCAGAGTTAATTGTATTTCCATATCCCAAACTTCTACTTTGTTTCTTTCATCTCATTGCTACTGGCAAATAAGTAGGAAGGACTCCCAGAATGGTTTGATCTTTTAGTTTTTTACATTAGTGAAAGCTCTCCATTCATTTTTAAATAATAATATACCATTCATCTGTTTAATTATTTATGTCTGGCGTGCTTCTCTGCAAGCCAGGACCTTCCCAAAGAGAACAGATGGAACAGCCCTTTTCCCAAGAAGCAAAGCTTTTGAAACAAGTGGTATTAAAAAACAGGCATGTATATTCCAAATATAAGACTTAACATAAAATGTAGCCGGTTATCTTGTGCTGTCTATATACTTTTGCAACAGTATTCCCGTGCTTTATTGATTGCAAGTTTGCAATCAATTGATTGCAAGAAGACAGTACTGGTATTGATCAAGGATGTATTCCATATTAGAATAAATAAATATTCCACATCAGAATAAATAAATTAAGATGATAAGAGAAATGAAGGGATTTTGCATAGGAAGGAAGGTGGGAAGTTGGACAAGACACACAAGGCTGGGTCACAGTATGTGCAGAGTAGCAGTACTGGGAGAAAAGGGTGTATGTGGTCTTCTCACACTGACCATCAGGCTTGTCCAAGAGCCAGTCAGAAGCCTAAAACAGAGTACATTGCCCTGGCAGGTGTCCACTCTTGTTTGCATGTGATAGGATGAACCATCCCACTGTAGTAGGAGGAGATCAAGAATAGGAGCTTCAGCACTGATTTCAGGAGGCATGGATTATTACATTTATTTTTTTTAGGAAATTCCACCAGTTTTAGTACCTGTGAATTCTCAGCTTCTTTCCCCTTCTAAGTTATTCTTAAAATCAAACCTTAAAACATTCTTGCAGATAGTACGTCTCACATTAAATCTACATTTTAACTTCTTTTTGTAATATTAAAATACTTAAAATGTAAAGCATTTTGAAAAAAATCTAAAACATTTTGAATAACAGAAGATACCAGAGTTATCAGGAACTAAAAGTCAAGCATGAAATACCACACTCCATTGGCCACTGTTGACTCTGCTCTGCAATCTGACAGGATAGGCAGGTGAATGATCTCCTCGGAGATTTGTGTCACTACATAAGGCAGCCTAGCTGAAAATGAAAAGAAAAAAAATCTTACGTTAAGACTGCTAAAGCTGTGTGAAACACTGTGGTTTGACACATTGTTTTGAATGTGATTAAACATAAACCTTTTGTTTCAGTGCATAATATTTCGCTCTATTAATATTCATTTTCATTTTCAATTTTAATGTAGACAAAAAAAAAACTGAGGCAAAACAAGTGTTTTGAATGTTTCAGAGTGAAATTTTCCATCTGTGAACAGATCTTCAGTGCACAAGTGCATCTTTGTGCTTTCAGCTAATAACTTCATCAATTCTTATACGACATTTAACCTTGATTTAATGAATTCTAATGACAGAAAAAAGTGACTATGGCCTCAGGTGACTTTATTTAAAAGATTAACTCACTTTTTAATTTTTTTTTTTCTTTTTTTTTACTAGTTTGGCTTTGTCTTGCAGTACTAACTCTTCTCATACCTCAGTCTAAGCTAAAAATTCTGACTAATTTCTGTTTTATCTCTTTCAGGGAATATATAGACAATAAGTAAAATACATTTTTAACTTATTTTCTCATTGTAGTAGGCTAAATTGCTTCATTCTTCATTTCTTTTTCTTGACTCCATTTATAGATTTCAGTAGTTTTTCTTTTCTGAGCTCTGTTCACTACCACAAAGAAAATGATTCTGCAGATGCAACACAGGAACTGGCTTTTCTTCACTAACTGTAAATAAATACATTTGCTAAGTTAGGTTTATAAAAAGCTTTAAGATAGTGGTTTCTCTACTCCTTGCATCCTTCTACCAGCTATCTGAAATTACTCTGCAATGCCTTATTTATGGAAATTTAGAAAGAAAATAAGGATTATAAACAAGGTTTCTCAGTGTACTATCAAAACAGAATCTTACAAGCTTTCAAGGGAGGGAAGCCCAGTGATCCTGGATAAGCTTCTGGGGTCTGCGAAGCTTGGTGAAAAACACAGTCAGGGTGCCAACCCAGGCATTATAGAATCACCTCGAACGTTATAATGAATTAAAAAAAAAAAAAAAAGACCTCTAATAAGGTAGTGGGGTTACATTTAGATATTGCAGCTAGTGTCTCTCAGTGAAGCCAGAGGAGCAAACGGCCCTTGGGGAGCTTGGCTGGCTGCTCCGTTCCCCTGCAGGACAGTGCAGCTGTGGCCTTGCCGTAAGGGATGAACTGGGCTGTGTGGGAGCTTCATCCACAAGGCTGCCTGGGGGATTCGTTCATTACTCACGTCCTTTCCCTGCTGGTCGTGTTTCCCTCCTTCCTGGCCAGCTCTGCTAACCTTTGCAATGAGCCTCTGTGAAGAGGGAATGTAGTCACTTTTTGCTCTTCATGTCAAAAGCTACAAACTTCACAAATGTATGATAATTTTTGAAAGATAAAAGGATTGCAAAACTTTACATTTGTGTGCATATCTATGTAGCTTTGTCTACGGATATTTTATATTTCATATTTCTTTTGAAAACAAGGATACTTTAAATAAAATCCAGGCTTGAAAGTTGTTGGAAACCAATAGATGTGATTCTCTTGGACTGGATCAGCAATAAGGCCTGCTGAAAAAAGCCCTTAGGATTAAAACAGCGCATCAAGGACTCCTTTGTCTATGCTTCTCTCTCCCTCTCTCTCTCTTTTTTTTTTTTTTCCTGTCTGTCTGCACACCTGCTTATCTATTCTGCCAGATTTTCATCCTTCCAAGATGCCAATGAGATGGCAGGTATTTATTTGCAGCTATGGCTTGAATGTCATACAGATGAGGCACTTCGGGACATGGTTTAGCAGGCCTGGTGTTGAAGGGCTTGCGGTTGGACTCAGTGATCTAGAAGATGGCTATTTAAATAGAAGGCAGCTTGTAGTTATTAGAGATAAGCAGCTATACAGATGACCAGGTCTGCAATAAGAGAAAAAAAAAAAGAGGGGGGGAGGAAGAAAGGAAAGAGCAAGAAAGACCTCCCCAAATTTTTTTTTCTGAAACAATTTTCTGTTTCAATTTCAAAAGTAATGAAGTTTGAAATAATTTGTAAAATCTTCCTATACTATCTCCCTATACTTATGCAACACTCAGCATTTAATTCTCTCAGAATTCTAAATCAGGTTAAGATAGTGTTTCTATGATCCTCTTTTAGGGCAGGTTTCAAGACCCAGGTATTTTTCAGACCTTTTCGTTCAAAACTTTAGACCAGGAGAAAAAAGACCACATTTCTTGTGCTTTAGAACATGTAAGTGACTCGTTTCCCAGTCCTACTGCATCTTTCTGAGGTGACTTTTGCCTCAGCAAAAGCAGGAACAACATGTGGTTTATGAACTGTGACCATTTCACAGATCTCCCAAAGAATAAGTTACCTGCCCAATAAAGTCGTGGATCAGGATTGTAGCTGCTGACTCCCAAAACTTTTAAATTGGTGAGGTTTGATATGGGGATTTGCTACTGCTCAACTGTGAATATGCCATCTGGGAGTAACTACAATACAGAGCCATATTACCTTCTCCTTCAAAGACAAAACCCATCTCAGCTTCATTTGCAGTTTTATCTAAACCCAGACCAAAAATGCCAAGCTTTCCTCTACCATTGTATACTTGTTTTAAAGAACCACAATTCTTTTCAAGGAACAGAAAACTATTTTTACATATAATCAGTATCAAAATAGGAACAGTACTGGCTTACCCATTGAGGAAATCTTGTGCTCTCTTTCTCTTTCAAGTATAATCTGGCAATATTATTTCTGCAATTGTGTCCTTAATTTACATATAGATTTCCAAGCAAGTTCTTCATTTTCTATGTATTGTTAGAGTACAATTTCTTCCTTTTTTTCTTTTGCCACAGATTAATAAATAAATAAATGGTACCAATGAAAAGCACAAAATGTATCTACAGCAGGACCTTCTGTCTGGTATCAAACTGTGTGCGAACAATCTGCTAACAAGCAAGAAAATGAAGAAGAGGCCTAGAGGTCACATCTAAGTTCAGCTTTCTGTTCTTCAGTGAATGGTCCTTTGGGAACCCACGGGATCTCAAAAGACAGCAGCTCAAGGTGCCAGGTTAAAAAAGGAATACAACTATGAAAGCTGAACAAAAGCTCTAAAATTCCGCAGGAAATACATAGAGGTGATACAGGAGAAAAAAAAAAAAAGGCAAACAGAGCTCCCAGACTCTGAATAAATAGGATGTTTTAGATTGAGCAGAATTGCAGAAATTCCATAGTAATCCCTAATTCTCTCTGTAAGCCTGATGTTTTTCATCTTGAAGTAATATTATTTATTTATACTGTGGAACTGCATTTTCTTCAGTAGCTTCTGTAGAGCAAGGCTGCATACGCTGTAGGACAAATTATATAGATTTATAGGTATTTTGTGATGAATGAATTGAAATAGGCAATTCTAAGACCTAAGGTGGGGGAACAATGTGCTTCAAATAGAGATTTTGAAAATCTCTGTATACTTTATGGAGCAGACAGATTCTAAAAGGCTGTGCTAGGAGGCAGCATCTTCTTGGGCAAGGACTTTCACACTTTGGTTCCTAGCCCGCTCTCCTTCGTGTGAAAAATGGAGGATGGGTTACAGAAGTGGTTGAAAACTCTGTGATGTTTTTAGAAGATTTTGGAAATTCAGTCAGTGAAACTTGACTGCATCTCACGAGTGGCAGGGGGGGATACAGCTGTGAGCAAATCAAGCAAGAGCACAGTAAAAGCACAGTATTCTGGCTTAAACCTGCATCACACGTAACGTGCTCTTCTCAGCTAAGATTTGAAGAAAGCTGATGGGCTCCCCAGCAGCACTGAGATCCTGTAATGCTTTGTTTCCTTTAGTGAATCGGCAGTGATACAGTTTTCTGTTCTGAAGTAGTTAGGTGCAAATATTTTGTTTAGCCTTTCAAAGACCAGGGCGCTACTCATTCTGAATCCAGGAAAGCAGGATAGTTCTCATAGCTTCTGAATTTCTTTCCTATCCTAGTGCTATTAGAACTACTGCTTTTCAGAAAGAGCTTCTGAGCCAACCAGTTTGTGTAAGAAATTAAGAGGAAGGATCTTGCCATTCAGAAATAATGAGGAGTAAAATCAGTAGGAGAATGAAATGTTATTTTTAAGCCTGTAAGATTTTTAAAAGGAGTTCAGAAGTGCTGCACTACAAAGAGCACCATGACCACAGAGCTATTTGCTGCAGTATGAAAGCACTTTTGACTGTGTATTTCCATAAAATATTTTCAGAATCCTGTATGGTTTCTACAGGTGAGAACTATTACATATGGATGATTTTCCCTTACTAAAGCTATTGTTCCTTTTCTTCCATAATGCACAAATACAGCAAAATACAGTTTGTAGATATTTCTACTAAAACATTTTTTAAATATATGCATGTCTGTACACATCTAGAAACCCCAGATCTTTTTTTGTATTCATGAAATGCATCATTCTCAGTAAAATAAATGCTCATATTTTTGGTTTGTTCCACTGTAGCTGAATTTTGTTTCTGATAGGTGACCAAATAACTGGCAACTGAACTAACCTGGCGCACTAGTTTTACATCCTGCCTGGGTAGCAGGATCAGACAGGAGCCCTCAATGAAAATACAAATTGCATAAATTGTGTTGCTGATTCAGTAAATAACGTTCAGCCTGTTGCAAGAGCTTCACTACATTAATGTGAATGTGGCAAGACACAGGTTTTACCATGACTTTTTTTAAGATGAAGAATAAATGTAAAATTGTTTGCAGGAGTGCAAGTGCTACCTCAGGTATCTTTAAGCTCAAGCTTATTTCAGCTTAAGTTTCTTTTCTTTTTATTCTGTTTCCTATGCTATGTGGCACTGTTTCATAGATAAATGGTTCTCCTTTTGCCCCACAGATTCCTTATTAATAAAGATGGGTAGAAAGATTCTTGCATGTGGTCTGAATTTCTTCAAGATTCACTTTGAAGAAATAAATCCAGGGTATGGATGTAACAACACAGGAGGGCTGTGTTTTCTGTTCTCAGACATGCCAACTTCGGAGTCTTATTGGTGCTCCGTAACTTTCTCAGTATTGCTACACATTTCAACTTCTGTGGTTGATATGAGAACACAGATTTACCTGCCTTAATGATTAATATATATTCAATTATTAGTCCTCACTGTTCTAACCTGTCTGTTTGTTTCTCCTTTGCCATTTGACTTTGCCTCTACATATTCCTGTGAGTCAAGAGAGTTGTCTATCTTACATACCATAGAAAGGTAGCATATCACTTATATGGAACAGGGCCTGTAAAGCCTTATAAACTGCCTTTTTGATGTCCACAGACAATGTTTATAAAACCTGCTTAGATAATTGAAAATGAATTTCTAAGTATTAGTTACTATAAAGATCTTTTTTTAGTCTACGTGATAAAAATCTCTGAGCTTTTTTTTAAGGATATTAGAAGAGCTTTGATCCTCAGAGAAAGAATTTAATCAAGTTGGGACAAGGGACAAGATAGCAGTGATGAACAGAGTTGCTTATCTGGTGGCAGCAAGACTTTCCAGATTTGGAAAGCATCATGAGCTCTCTCTTTGGTAGCACAGACATAGAACTGAGCCCTCTTCTCTGACAGGGCTGGTATGTGCAGGGGGAAGCTATTTCAGAGAACAGCTAACAATCTGTATTGCCAACCAATTTTATTAGATTTAGATTTAATATCCTAATTGCTGGTTCCTTGTTTTTTTTCATACGATTCATTTATCTGTTTCTGTTGGCTTTTGAAATGAATCTATGCCTCGTAAAGGCTGCTAGGCAGCAGACGTCCTATTTTGGAACTGAATGGCCGCCTGGAGGTTTGAGAATTGCAGGAACACTTGTTCTGTTCCTATCACTGTGGCTGGGATGCCTGACCCAGGCTTACAATAAATGTTCATTTTGCTGTGTTACCAAGTCTAGCTAGGCAAAAACGAGTAGAATAAGTGCAAAAATAAATAGCAGTGGAGATTCAGACAGGGATATTCTGTGCAAAGAATTCATGTTCATTTGATCGTATTAAAGCTTGAGAAGGTAATAAAAAAGGAGAGATACTAACTGAGAACTGTGTGTTTTTGCTGCTTTTTTTCTACTGAACTTCTTGGGGTCAAGACCCAAGATAATTGTTTTTGTAGACTGAATTGGAGATAACCAGGCAGAGACTTAAATGTTTTATTGATAGGAAAAGGGGCTTACATTTCAGAAAGCTCTAAACAAATAGGGTTTGGCAAACATAATTTCCAAAAAGTCCCAAAAAACTAACTTGCACTACAGTAACAGAATGAAATTTCCAGACACTCAATTCTATCTGAAGTGATTAAAAGGTTAGTGACTTCTCACATCCATCAAACAGGAAAAATATATCATATCTAAAAGTCATTTGCTGCAGACAAAAAAACAGACTGAAACTACTGATGCTGTTCTAATGAAAATTTTAATTAATACACTTTCTTCAGGTCAGTAAGATCTAACACAGTTTATGCACTGGGTTGTTTTTAATATTTCTCTTGCCTGTCTAATGAACCCTTATATTGGTCAAAGCTTTGAAGAGACAGCACCATCTTCTTTAAAAGTGAGCACAGAACCCACCAAAGAATTTTCAGCTTTAAAGCTAAGTTTTATTGGAGAACAATCAAGAACAACTCTGAAAACAGAGGAAAAAAAAAAAAAAAACACATATGCCAGAAAAGAAAATGCAACCCTACACGATTTGTAAGCACCTAATCCCTCTGCCTGGTGTGCCTGGTGTTCTTTCCATGGTGTGCTGCTTTGCCAGTTTCATGCACACTGAGTTTTGTTGTTGGTGTTTGTGGATACCTGTCTGCATTTTTCATTTAGTTGTACTGAATGTCCTTACTAAACTAGCAGTCATAGTGAAAAAACATTTTTGGATATGTCAACATGTGAACTCCCAGATAGAAATAGTGGTGTCAATATAAGTGGCCCTGTGTTCTCTGTGCTTTGACTGCTTTATCCAGATGTGCAAACTCAAGCTTCTTTGCAGATATTTTACAGGATAAACACAATTAGTGAATTTGTGTTTTAGTTACTGAATAGGACTGATTTGGCTCCTATGTCATGATTAAGAATTAAAATATTTAGTTGACTACGTAAACATCAAATGGAAAGGTATTTACAACAGTTCACCGATAGCGTTTTGATATTACCACTGCTTTTTGTCACAACAGAATGTTCTGCAGAATTCTTCTTTTTTCCGAAAAGAAAATTAACTCTGTATTTCAGGTTTGTCCTTCTTGCTAAGCTACCCTTGTATAACTTCCTGGTATTGGTTAGAAGATTAAATAAGTGTAGGTCCTTCCTGCTAAGACTGGGCTGCAAAGGAGCATGAGGATAAGATTATCCTGGTTTAAAGATCTGCTGGAAAAGGCTAGTCCTAGAAAAGGGATTGTCTGTGCATGGAAATCCTTTAGATTTCTAAGAGCTTAAATTGCTGCCGCAATATTACCATGACCTTTGAGTTTATCAGAACACAAGAATGAATTAAGGGTCAAACACTGCCAGTATTTGAATGAGAGTCTTTAATGGAAGATCTTTGTTAAAGAATTAGAGCTTTTCGTGTCAGAAAGCTGATCTAGATACATTTACTGGAACAAAGTTGGCAGCAGGTAGATTTAGATCATGCAGTTAGTAGTGTTGCATCATATATGAGAATTTTTATTTTCTTAAATTGACCTGTTGAAGTCAGTAAAGAATTCTAGCTGATGAACACTAAGCAGCCTCTAGCCCCACTTTCACACTTGAAAAATGTGGAATAGATATGGAGCTGAGGAACAGAGCTCAATGAAATCACGTGGTTATTCTACACATTGTCAACTCCAAGACTGCAAACAAGATCCCAGCTGATCCCAAATTGCACTTTTAATTCCTAAGGGCAGATACTGTCTCTGGGAACCCATAATCCCAGATATAGGATCTGAGTTTTAAAGGGTTATATATTTATGGGGAGTACTCTAATTTGTCTGGAGATTGGGAGATCCAGATGCTTCAGAGCATTTACGTAAAGTATTTCCATCATTATGAATGGGAAAAAGCAGACAAGGAAGCAGCTGCTGCACTGGACGGAAAATCGTCATCTATATGAGCAAATGATTGCAGGCCAGGAGTCTTCTGCCAGACTGGACATGAGCTGACACTGTCTTGTCACATTCATCCTATCCAACTCTCTTCCCCCCCAAAATAGCTTTGGTTGTTCGGGGGAAAAGCTCATGCTCTCTCCTAAAGAGTCTTATCTGAAAGAATACTAATGTCCAGAAAAATAAATACTTGTACAGTCCTGTGCAAGTATTCTTTCTGCTCAACAGAAAATATTATCTTAATAGAAGTTAGGCATTTTTGGGGGGAAGGGGGGGAGGGTTGTTTTAGTTATTTTTTCCTTTGAATTAACTGCAGCTTGTCACTCAGGTGTTACCCAGTTTCTGATTTAGGAAGGCCAATAGTCAACTTGGAAAATTGTTTCCTATGAGTCTGATGCCTTTGCATGCACCCAGAAAGTACCACAAACTGTTTTTCAAATCAAATTTCTGACTACAGACAGGCAGTGTGAAATTAGCATGTTACGGCATATATAAACAATAATAATACTCATTTAATCTCTGCAAGTGCAAGTAAATATTAATTGAATTCACTGCAGTATATTGTATAATAGTTCTCACTGGTGTGTTTGAGGAATAAAATCAAATACAGATAATATTAGGAAAAAGCTGTCAGAAAAAAAAAAAGAGTAGTTTTCTTCTATATGATTATTCAAAATCTTTTCTGAAAATTGTTGAATATTTTTTCTATGGATACACAAGGCTCGAGAGATGTAGGATCCAAAGATGTAAATGTAAATTAACACATGCTCAGCCATCAGTGCAACATAGTAATTACATAGATTTTTTTATTGGATCATGTTTTTCAAGCAAACTTCCAAAAGCAGGACATTGATAATGTCATTTGAAGTCAGAGTTACCTTTGTGGATCCCAGTGATACATACTTTTGAGGAGCTAATACTCATCACTGTCATTTCATGGCTAAAATCTGGAATGGTATCTGACCTTCTGCTCTATTACTTAGTGTCATTACAGGCACACTAACTTTATTTGGCCAGGGCACAGCTGTATGCATTTAGCAGCCTGTCAGTAGGAACCAGGCAATGAAAGAATTAAATGTCAGACTTCTGGGAACTACAAGAAAGGCTTTCTTGCTGCAGGTCAGAGACTAGAATAAGGTGTCACTCAGACTGAAAGCTTCTTACGAGGTTTAAAAAAAGAAAAAAAATAAAATTTTACACTGAGAGTTATAAGGAAAGAAAGGGTTTACACATCTTAGATGTGATTTACAGTGAGCACGAACAAACTTTACAAAGGAAGAAGAATGTTAGTCAGAAAGACTTCTTTATAAATCAGAGGTTATTTAAAAAATGAAGAAGCAGAAGGGGAATCTTGGGCGAGGTCAACTTGATCAATGAAATTGAAGGTAAAAAAGCATAAATGTATTCTTATGTTTTCAAAGACAAACTTTGTATATTTGACTTCCACACACTGAACTTTTTTTTCAGTTTGCTATATTCTGCTGGTGTTTGGTACTGAAGCACAATGCAAGTTAAGTTGCGCAGGTAGCATAGGTTACAGCTGTCCTGGAGAGCTGGTCTGTACTTATGCAATGAGGGACCGGGAAGTTTCCTTGTTTACCATGCGTCCCTGAGCAACTTAGTTAGACATTATGAGATGAGGCAGGACATAAGGAGGCAAAAGGCATAAATAGCTATTTATCAGCACACAACAAAATAAATAAGTTTTATGGCTTCCCAAAGCTTGGATGCACTGAGACAATCTAGAACAAATCCATGCCTGGAGAAAGGAGAAGAAGGTCTGAAATCAGTGAAGATGCACCTGCTTAGGCAACAAAACCCTCTAGTCCTCCTAGAACCTGAGCCTTGAGTCCCACCTGTCCCTCATCACTACAGGGGTTCCTACTCTTGTGCACTCATGGATCCTCAAATCAGCTACAGCTGACCTAGCCTGGGGCCAGGAGCTTCGCTTCCAGGGAATAGCTGACACAGGCTGTTTCTCTATTTGCAAATCAAGCTGACAAAGGGAACAATTGCACGTTCTTTTCTTGCCTTGGATGTGAGGATTCTCAGCAAGAAGAGCTGGCAAAAAGGGAGGGGAAAAAATAAGCAGAGGTTTTATCCTGTTTAGGGGATACTGGCTTTTACTTGATGTATTTGTCCTTAAATTTGCTGAGCAAAAAAAAGCTAACTGTAACTATCTGCTTATGTCCTGAAATAGGTAAGTAAAAAGTAAAAGTGAAAAGGGAAGGAAGCTTTACAAAAATGGGATTTTACAAGTAAAGTCAAGCGGCAAACTAATGTCTTTACACTTACCATGGTGTGGTTTAAAGCCTTTAAATGGGAGGCATAGGTTTGCAAGACAGACTTGCCTCAGTTTAATTAAATATGTTAAAGCTGTGAGAGGAAAAAGATAAAACAGTTTGGCGAAAACAAATTGTCAGTGTAACCCAGGTACACTGAATTCCAATTTAAAGCCATATCCACAAGTCTGCCTAGCTTT
>VZSV01000017.1:4497570-4513407 GCA_013398735.1 Nothocercus julius
GCACTTCATAAAATAAATGCTCATTGCTGTAAAATAAAAAACAGTATGGAAAGCATAATGTGAAAAGCTAACGGATTTCCAATTACCTGCCTGAAAGACTTAATAATGTCACCTCTTGAGATGTATTAAAATTCTACTCTCCCTAAAAGAGTTAGAACTTAGCATGAAAAACGGCACTGTAGATATTTTCAGTGCCAGTAGAAATCCATCAGCGTTAATGTAGTTGTTTCTGCTTATAGCAGGACTTGAGAATCAGTTCAGCTGTGCTGAATCTTGATCTTTTTACTACTCAACTTAACTATGATGGTCTGAGAAATGTTTGAAAATTAAACATCTTAGAATGTTCAATGGATTGTTTTTATTCAAGCCCTGAAATCACCATTTTTTCCTGACTGTGAACTACCTTCAATAGCTACTTTAAATGTTAATATACCACAACCTGTATTGTGGTTTATCTTAAAAATCTTTGAGTTTTTTGAAGTCATGCTCTACCATCCATCTTTCGTTGTGAAAATAGAATGGACGTTTTAGTAACAAATGGAAAATTATAGTAACAAAACTTTCTTTTTTTTGAAAAACCTGAATTCATATTTGGAACCAGTGATGGATGGGAGGAGAACAAATGTTAAAAGTGGAGAAGCTGAGAAACCAAGAACGCTGGTGTCTTGGAGCTGGTGCTGAAGAAATTAACACTAATTTGTTGTCCTTGTTGTTTGTGGGGTTTGAGGGTTTTTGTTTGTTTTTTTGAGAACTCATTAAGTCTAGAGGAATGAAATTGCATTGCAATATGAGGAAGAGCAAAGCTTTGAATAATTGTAGTAAGCCTATAAGATCAAAAGCTAATAAATTATTGATTTATAGGTATCACTCATACCCCGTCTCTCCCTTTTTTTATCTGCTTCTGAAGATCACTGAAAACAAAATTTAAATTCTAAAAACTTTATAGTCTGTAACAATGCCTATACCCGTATCGCTTACTAAAACAACAGTGTGTTTTTTACCTGTCACATACGCACTCAAATACGTTGACATCCCCCTGATGAAAGACTATCTTGATCAAAGATGTCCAAGTCTGCTATTTCCCTGACCACAATAATTGGACAGTTCATCATGGACACTTGAAAGTAATTTCACAAGACAAGCAAAGTGATGTCCTACAGATAAGTTAGATAATCATGCTGATGGAGGTGTGTTGTGAGAAGTGCAACTTGTTTTATCAGATGGGCTCATTTGGTTATCCTGGTTCTGATGGTCTTCATTTATTTGTAGTTGTGAGCTCTTGGTGGAACATTGCTCTATAGGTATCTGAAAAATACCTCTGAAATATGGGAAATATCCTGATTTTATTTCCAAATCTTTTTATTATGATATTTCGATATTTGTTCAAGTATGTTCAAACTGTAGCAAGTGTTGCAAAGCATGTTTCTTCCAAAAATTAAAAGAATGACTTCCACTGTCCAGTACCATCTTCATATTTACATCTTTGCAAATGGAAGCGAGTTAATTAGAGGCAACCATACTATGATATTACTAGAAATGGATAAAACATTTTCTTTAAGGTCCCTAAATGGGTCCCATACCAATAATACCAAATGCATTAGAAATTTATATTGTTCTTTCAGATCCTGTGACATACCTAGACTTGGTCATCAAGTTTCTTATAATGTTTCATGCATTTATGGTTGGCGTGACCAGTTCCAGCTGCTGATGTGCTATTAATTCCTGTAATACTGAAGAGGTACCTGACTGAAATTCTTAAACACTGCTCTTCTGACTGCAAAAATTTCCTTGCCTTCACTGTCAGTAGTGTGTGTGTGAGTGAGAGAAAGGGAAAATCTCCCATCTCTCACTGTAGTTTGATGGGTAGCACTTTCTGCAGCAAGTATTTTGTATAATGATGCTTCACTTTTCTGAAATTCTTTGGCTTTATATTTTTTTAATCTTAGGGAAAAAAAAATAAACTTGTGATACTGCTGAACCGTGCAAAGTATGACAGAGAGCAGAGATTATCAAATAAAAGTCAATCCCTAGCAAACTGTTAAATCTAAAATGGCAGATTTCTGTCACTTGTGCAAAACAAAATGAAAGCTGTATTGTAGGCCTTACAGATTGCTGCTCATATTTGGTTTAAAATTTTCAGTGAAGTACAGGTACTGTGCTGCTGAATATGTTTGTAAAGCCATGTCTATAGGGCATGTTAAATCTGTGGTTACAACAATGCTATGGTCTGCAATAGCTGCGTGTCACTACTTATTCTTAGGGGGTGCTTTAACACCCATTAAGTACTTTTAATTACCAAATGACATGAATTCTTCCTTGTTCCTTGTGACCATTTAAAAGGTCTCAGGACACAGTCTCTGTGTCTGTCTGCTCTGAAGCAGAGATTACTTCCTCCCAGAATGCTGAGCAGATCGCAGAATGTGTCAGGACACTGTCGTCCTTCCATGTCTTGGAAAGAGCATGGGGAACAGTGCTACAGGCTGTGTCCAGTTTTCTCTTTTCTTTACACTGACAAACCCTTCGGTATAAGCTATTGAAAAGAAAGGTAATGTTGTGTTCTGGCCCCACAGGAATAAGGAGTTGTCAAGTGGCTAGATCATCTCAACCATGTTAGGCTAATAGAGCTGTGAGTGAAGTTAAGCTACCGGCTGGTTTGATGACTTCTTAATGTGATTGTGCCGTTAGAGTTTCATATTCCATTAATCTCAATTCTGAGCTATTCATTTCATCATATCTTGCTCTCTAGCACTTTCTCCTTCCCCAAGGAAGGCTTAGCTTACTTGCTGAGATCAGCTGAGTTGTTTCTTGAAGCACTTGGTTGCCTGTTTTACCTGTCAAATTGCTTAATGAAGACCAGTAAACACTTGTTTACTGATTTGTTTTTCCTTTACATTATCAGCATTAAATTATCAGATTTCAGTCTGTCTGAAATATCTGCCAAGAGCTGCATTATCATCGTGACCTGCAAAAGCAGTAGTGCCTGGTAGGGATGCTTTAGTATAATGGGAGACTACGTAAAACGTTTGCGTTACTTATTTCTGGTCGATTGACGTACTAGATAAATATATGGATATCTTTGCTTTTTGTATTATTAAAATTTAAGTTTCTAAGTCTTCTTAATATCATATAAGCTAGATTCTAAAGAAGAAAATGTGGACAGAAGAAGAGGTGAGGCATTGAGTGTACTGGTACAAAGATACAGGTTTTATCTGTGTGCAACAAGGACAAGGCTTTGAAATGTTGTACTGTCTTCTGGAGAAAATAAAATATGTTTTCCACAAGATTAAAAAAATAAAAGGTAGATAACAACCAGGCAATTACATATAACCTTTTAAGGAAGTCTTGAATTTTGAAACAGGTTTTGGTTGGAAACCTGCTAATGGAAGAAGTGGTTGGCTGCACTGCCACCGTTACCCCAGTGGAGATATTCATTACCCGTCTTCCCTGGCATTACAATTCAGGCTTTCAAGTGATGCTAGGCAATCTTTAATGTATTCCTGCAAAAACAAACAAAAAACCCCACCACTTTAACCGAGTTTTAGACCTTATCTGTCTGGAAGGTAGGCTGTATGGTAACCATTGTTCCCTTTGGGGTTTCAGTTTCACAGAGCACATTAGTTCTCTATATCATGTTATAGCTGATGAGCAAAGACCTTTTCCCCAAAACAGCCGGAAAAGGAAGGAGTCGGAGAACTCCATCGCTGCAGGCAGCTCTGGGATACGTACCTGGATGTGGTCTGGCGGTCTGAAGGCACAGCAAGGGTTCCTCTGAGGACATCAGGAGACCCTGGGGCTCGTGGGCAGGTGCTGGTTACCTAGGCTCTTGCACCTTTTGGTGCTGAGATGATCTCAAAGCCAACAAATAAAATGTGTTCAGAGCTCTCTCAGATTGATAGGAGTGTTAAAATTACCTTTTTATTCCATTTCTCACTTCCAAAGATAATCCAGTCCAGCAATGTAACACACCACTCTGTTATTTGCTTTATTTGCTCCATTAGGATCTGCGAACAGAAAGAATATGACGCCTTTAAAGACTGAGAAATGTTTTCTTATGTTTCTAGCAAAAGGTGTCTAGGGGGTTGGCAAAATCATCATAAACTGGGAGTGAATACAGCCACCCAAACTTATATGCACCATTTGGAAGTGCAGGTACTTCAGTGAGTTGGATAATTATTCTTGGGAAAGAAAAAAAATGTGTGCATGTGTATTTAATTGGTAGTATTTGTGCAGCAGTGTTGCTTTTTCAGAAAACCTCTTTTCCTCTGTAGGTTTCTAAGTGCTCTGATAAGACATAAGCTTCATTTATCTTAATGTCTCCGATGGTGAGGCTGAGGCAGTGACTGTTTCAGGGAGCAGCAGAGATATTTTTGCATGCTGGAGATGCATTTTGCCCACAATTGAATTTAATTTCAAAATGTTGTAAAGGTCTTAAGACATTTAATGTTTTAGGGGCGAAGCTTTTTTTTTTTTCCCATTTTAATGGCTTTTAGATGCCACATTAACTGCTTATTTATTGATGATATTGTGGCTATGCCAGCATCATGGGAGTGCAAACTTTCATATCAGTACAATATCCTGCTGTCTGTTGTAATATTTTTGTTTTTCTTTCAGCTCCCAAGCTACCTTTGTTTAACAAGCCATTAGTTTTCATAATACATATCTAGGCTTTGCTGTTGGTTGTTTTTACCTCCTGCTCCTGATTGCCTGTAATAGCTTTAACACTTGGAGCTTAGCACTTGAAGAGTGAACAGACTTCTTATAGACAGAGAGGAAGACTGAAAGCTGACATAATTAATATCAGTTCCATTTAATTTAAATGCCTTAGCAAGTATTATATCAAGTAACTAAAACAAACTAGTTATGTGAAAGCTCATATGATCATTAAGAGCAGAATGTGAATGTTCTTAGTAAAATTTATGTATGGTTAATATGTATTTGGTGTTGGAATACAACACGTGCAAGAGGAAGATGCTATTGCTAGGCACAAGTAATCAAATTCAGAAAATCAGTGTTGGAAATTAATGGATAGGTAATAGTTTCTAAATAAGATGTTTGGCAATTCTATACCAGACACAAGGCCATGATGTCATGCAGCCATACTGGTATTAAACAGACAAAATAGAGCAATGTTGGTAATACAAAAGCCATAAAATACCTGTTTTTGTTTTGCTCACCACTCACCAGGGTTCTGCTAACCAAGGCTTAGTCCAGTTCAGGGCACTGCACTTGCAGTGCAGCCGTGAACCAACTAGAGAGACTATAGAAGAAAGCGAGAATAATCAAAGGCCTTGGTTTTTTTTAGACCCCCTGAGGAAAGAGTGAAAGCTTTGGAAATCCTAACATCCTAAAGGAAGAATGAAGGGAAAGATCTTAAAATAGATCAGAAGTAAGTTAGCACTTCTGAACTTGGTCTCTGCTGTGTAAGGATGTTCTGTATGTTTGCTTTAAAAAAATAAATAAATAAGCCGAAAAATCAGTATTTCTCATGGTGTAGAAATTCTGTTTAAATCAGCTCTTCTCAGAATGAGCAGATAAAAGCCAGCCTATTGAAGTGGAAAGGGGAAGAAGGGGCCGAATTTCTTTATGGTTTCCATTTGCAATGCTGTATTTATTGTGAGCAATATCTGCTGCATTGTATCTGTTCCTGATACGCCACAGCCACATTGCACAGATGTTTGGGAGAAATTTTGTCTGCACTGTGCACAGGTCTTTTGAGTACATGCTGTTACTTCTTTGTGCTGCTAGAAATGCAGCATTTCTAACGCTTTTCGTCCTTGTGCTCATTAACTAGCTCATAACTGGATCCTTACAAGAAACTGTAATTCTCCCATGTGATATTTCTGATGGACCCCCTTGAAATATCCTCCATTCTAACCTCTATCCAATATCACATGCAATTCTACTTATATATATATATATATATATATATATATACAAGTGTCTGTGTGTGTATATATGTATATGTGTGTGTATATATAGTAATTGTGTGTGTATATATAACAATATAATGTATATATAATAATAATTCATTATCAATTTTGAGAGTTAGATTAGGTTAATTAGCAGAATACCATAAATACTTCTTTTACTTTTGTCAGCCAGCTTGGGTTCTCTAGGAAGGTGTACCCTCAGTTTATACATCTTACCTTCAAGTTCGTTTCTCGGTAAAGCATGTAAAAACCTATTAACTTTCCAGAGTTTGCTTCATCATTCCCTTCATCTGATTTAAATTAATGCAGGATTCAGATCATCAGCCCCTTATCAAGCTCATAAAGGGGAGAGGATAGACATTTAAAATGATTACGAGCCAGGCTGTTCATTGTTCCAGTGTCTTTAATTCCCTTATAATTATATGGGAAGTATGAATACTTACAAAAGGCCAGTCAATTTAAGTTGACATGGGCTACCCATTGCATGTTATTTTATAAGAAATCCTTTCTTTTGAGTATTGCTTTACATGATTGGTGCTAACGTCTATTCTAATAAATCTGTTCTTGAAATTCTGATGTGTTTTTCTATGTAAGTCAGGATTTTGGAATCAATTACTACCAAAGTCTTGTCTTCAAGGGCATTTCTAGAAGCTTTGTGATGAAAAAGAATTTTATCATCATTTTTATCTGTATATAAGACGCTTTTTAATTTCATTTCATTGTAAAAGCTCACAAGTCTAACCAACTGACAGCACAAATACTGATTCCAGATCATTGTAATGTTTTCACTGTATGTGACGGAATGCATGCTGTCAGGAGAAAATATTTGGTCAGTGATCAGTGGGTGAAAATAGAAGGATGGTAGCAGAAATAAAATAATAAGCCACATAAAATACTGCTTTTGCCAGCAGATCTCTTTATTCCAATATGAACTACATTATAATTAGGAAGTAACATATGTAACATAAATACAGTACATTTCATAGTATGATTTTCTTCAGGTGAATTTCTTCAAAGTGTGCTAGATGAAAACAATGGTGTTCCAAGTAAGATTTTGTAAGTAATAGAAGAATTACAAGTACTTGTTTTAAGTCATCCATGCATCAGTCTGCTGAAACTTTCAAAATAACAGTGAATAACAGTTGAATGTATGAGCTGTGTGTGCTAGGCTTACCAATACTTCAAGTTTCCTAGCAGCTGTGTCTTTGATGAAATTCTGGGATGTTATTTATTTTAATGCGGTTTGTCACAAGATTCCATAATGCAGTTGTTTTTGATGCTTTTTTTGCTGTTGGTAATACTAGTTGTTTACTGTTCCTGACAAGTCATATGACTTCTCTAAGACCCAAAACTGCTCTGCCAGTGACAATTTTCTGTTCTCCTTTCACACAGTCACCAAGTCAGTGGATTGTCCATGGCTCGTCCTGAAGTGGCAGCCTCCCAAATGTAAATATATTCTTTATTTCCTGAAGAATAAACAGGAACAACAGAGCAATAAAGTATTCACAATACAGTATACTACCCATCTAGGTTAAAAAAGATTAAAATATTTCAACCTTATGAATAACAAACACATGAAATATGAACTTTTTTTTTACTGCATGCAGTGAAAATCTTTATATCCTATTTACTCTGCTCAGCTTGGCAGAGTTGTTTCAATGAGCAGTGTATCTTTTCTACATAAATTAGCTATATTTTGGACAACTACACATAGAAATATCAACTGAATATAAATGTGATATGTTCATAAAAAACAGGCTGATTTAGCCAGTAGGATTCAATACTATATGTGAAGTTACCCTTTGCACAAATTCCTAATGAATTTGTCTATTTTTAACACATATTGTCCATGAGCATCTGCAGCATGCAGTTGCATATAATTAGTGTTCTATATTTTTGTTTAGACAACTTCAGACAACAAGAAAAAAAGGGAGGTGATGGTTCTACTCTCTTTCAGTTCCACTTAAATCAAATTAAATATAAGTTGTCTCATTGTGGGGATTAGTTGTAAAGAAAAGTTATCATGTACTTTTTTCCATGTAGGCAGCAGAAGAGGAGAATCCCTATCCCATATGTTTGTCAGAGGAGTTTTGCCTGTGTTTTCCTAGGTATATTACAGCATATTAAAAAAATTGCCTAAGGTGGCAGCTTAAGTGGTAATGCTTTTTATTCCCTATTCCTACCCATTCTGCACACTATTGTACTGGCACACAGTTGCTGGTGTGGTGCTGGCTTTCATGCTGGCATGTGCATCATGAGGGCTTAATGCAAGAGACGCTTAAGAGTTACAGTGTTCACATGGAGTGTGCCTCGCTGCCCTTGAAATGAATACCACTCTTGAGTTAGCTGCACATGTAATCCTAGTTTCATAAGGACTGAAAGCAGGTGGATGTAACTGGAGAGAAAAAAAAAAAAAAAACTGGTATCTTAGAAAAATGAAATATTCTTTTTTTGAAAATATCTTATTTAGAAATTCCTATTTTAGAACCAAGTTTGATGATTTATTTTCAAGTCGAAGTGAAAAATACATCACTTTTTTTGCTTTTTTTTTTCCTTCATTTGACAAAGTCAAAACACTCAGTATGCCGTAAATAGAACTTTGTAAATAAGCAGAAGAATGGTCAAGAACCTCTAAGTAAAAGAAGTGACTGAACATAAAAATTGATTGCATTGCTATTGTAGACACATTAGGTAATTTTAATGTAATGGAACATAGGACTGGCAGTTCTATTGCTGGAGTGGTTGTTTTCCTTGAGAAGACTGGTACTTCCAGGAAGATTTTTCCACTCTGATAATTATGGCTGAGTCCTTATTAAGGAGAAAAAAAAAAAAAAAAGTAATTTCCCTGAGTTCATTTCCTGGGAATCCACAGAGCAAATCTAGTGCATGTAAAGTGGGAAAATTTCAAGGAGTGCTTCACTTATAAAGCATGAGAACTGCTAGCTTGGAAGCATTTACTATCTTATCTGCAGTCTGCCATCACTTGCTATAAGGTAGTAATGTCTAAGATTAGTTTTGTTCCTCTGTAGGATTTTCTGTATTTTTGCTTCTGATATACCCATTAACAGATGAAAATAAAATATTATTGTGGAATGTATATTTGCTTTTCCAACTATTAAGCTGATAACAAAAATTGCTGCCAACAAACCTAACGTTTATTATAACAACCATAATGCTGAAGATCGTGATCTGGTTAAATATCCAGATAGCATTGCCCAAGTATGGGCTAACTGATGTACTGAAAATTTTTTTTAGGAGTGTTCATGGGGAGTATTGAAAGTGCTGATGTTTTCTTTTCATTTGTATTTAATTGGTGTGGGACATGCAATTTAGAAAGCTTTAAGATACACTTCTAAGACAAATAGCACAAGTCCTTGAAGACTAATGTCCAAACCTCCCTTTTGGAAGAAGTTGCTTTGTGTGCTGAGACATAGCACTGAATATTCAATGAAAGGCACAGGTAATTTACTCAAGTCATTCCCTGACAACTGATGAGATTTATGCTAAGTAATTGTTATATATTTTGTTGGTTGAAGAAAATGTATTTTTGTTTTTCCAACCACCTACTCATTCTAGTCTGGCATTTTTCTCTGTCCTCCTTCATGTTTTTACATCTAACAGTGGAGAACTGTGAACTTTCTGTACTTAAATTTATACTTGAGGATGAAAAATCATCTCCAAAGATAATGCATCTGTTTTTCAAGGATCAATATGTGTACAAGTCACTTTAGCATTTGACTTTGCATTCAAGAGCCACCATAAATATTCTCATGTGATACCAGTAATGCAATTCTGTTTTCCATTGAAACAAGATCCTTGCCTTTTCTCTTTATGGAACCTCTGTCCTTTAAGCTACTGTGTTCTTTCCAAGCCAGGAGATGCTTGCCTCAGCTAAGTCAAGCTAACCAAAATTTATCTTTCAACACGCAACCAAGTGCAGTTTTTCAGTCTGTCGAAGACTATTCTTTTGGTGTTTCTTGGTGTCACTAAAACAGTAATGTTTGGGTCCATCTCTAATAAGCCTGGTCCTGCATCTCAGAAGTCAATCTAATTCATTATTATACTTGCTTCCTTTGGAAACTGCATAAAATAAAGTCATGCATAGCATCTGAACTCTCTATTCCCTTCCTTATATCATCCTCCTGCAGAACAAGATTCTAATGCTGAAATTTTAAGATAAAAGCTGTCAGCTGTCAGCTACATCATTCTTTTCCTGTATAAAATATCTTTTTTTTTTTTTTTCTTGCTAATGGAGCATCAAATACCTGTACAATTTTAATGCTTGTGATTAATGGTGCAAGTTTTGAGAATAACGTTATCCAGCCAGGGATCGAAGATGAGTGGTCTCGTCAGCAACTCCAGAGTTCTGGGTAGACCTCTGCTGATACATAAACTGAAATAAACCTGCACGAAAGCCATGTTTACTTGCAAACCAAAAAGACACTGTATGAGAGTCATTTTTACTGCCTGTTGTGAAGAGCAATTTAGCATTAGCTTCTCCTTTGCAGATGTATTATAAATATTACAGTTCTGTATGTCATAAGAGATGTCATTATTACCAAGACTTATATTTTAACTTCTGGGTTTATTCCTCTTTTATTACTGCTACATGTGAATTTTGGGATATGTCATTTCAATGTCAAATGTAAACATCCTTTTATATTAGAGGATATTCCTTCCGTTTCTCCCCGCCCCAGTTAAGTATACAAAATCCCACAAAAGTTTAGAGGTAGCTGCAAAACGTTATTACTTTACAGTTCACTTATGGACCAAACTATATCTGACTGGTAATAGTGTCAGGAGCTGGTGCTGTGACAGGAGACAGAAAGCTCCCCAGAAGGGAAACAGCTATAGGTTTGTGACAGCGTGTGCTGCTAGTGTGGCATATGCTCCTCCATCAGCAAGGCGGTTGGAGAAGGAGCCATCGTTCTTTCTCGTTCTTTCTAAAGAAGCTGCATTAAACTAGAGAATTAGGAGATCATTAGGGCCCATAGAGCTAGGAAAGAAATTTTAGGAGATTTCAGTATTTATCAGTCTACTTCAGAGCAAAGATGAAGGTCTTTGCTTTGATACTGTGGAAAACATAAGATAGCTCTGAATATAGAGCGAGTGAGTATATAGTGAGTTGCACTGTTCATCTGTAACATGGCAAGCCTAAAATGAAGTTTCTTCTGTGTCTGATTTAGACAAAAGTCTTTAATTATGTCTCTATTTCCCAGATTAATTTATGCTTTTGTAGTCTACAGGATGAAGCACTACAGCTAATTCTTTTGTAGTTCCTACCTCAACTATATTTAAATAGGGGACTGATCTCATTGATACTGCCAGAAAGAAGCTTTCTGCAGGCCAAAACTTTCTCAGTCTGAAAACAGTATTTCATTAAAATCAATGCAATTCTATGAAATACTTTGGTACAATGATTTTTCTTCCAGAGAGAGCTTGGTAAAAAAAGATTTTAGTGCCTCTAATAAATAAGCAATACATTAAAAGTAGGAAAGTCAGACAAAACTTCTGATGAAACTGTGAAAAAATGGAGGAGGAAGGAAGAGGATATTCCTGAAGTCTCCACAAAAATAAAATAAAAAGCCCAACAAACCTAATCCAAAACTCAACTTCCTACATGCTTAAAAATTCAGTCTCCTAGAACCCCATAAGCTAGAAGGGATAGTACACTGCAATCTCCATTTTGAAATTATCTGGTCTGGAAACCAGTTTTGCATACATATATGCAACCTATTTAAATTGAGCAAGCTGAAAGGTTTAGTGTTCAGTTTCCTGAGAGAGTAACAGACAAACAAATGATAAGCAAAGTTAACCAGATATAAATAATAAAATGATCCTCATTTCTATTCCTTTCCCCTTGCTGTCATTATTAGCTACATGTTATCTCTCTTTATCTGATAGTCTTTGTGTATTTCTCATTCATATGGATATGGCTGTGCATTTTTATATTGAAATGGAGTATTACTGAAATTGTGGTTGGAATAAATCTCTCTCAGAAGCAGGTAAGATACGGGAATAGAGAAAAGACTGAATATCTTTTTATAAGTGTAAATTACTCAGTCTGGAATCTACGTAATACACCTTTATTTTGAGGTCTGATTACAGCTATCAGTTGAATGCCTTGCCAGTTTAAACTGAACTTAGAATCATAGAATCATTAGGATTGGAAAAGACCTTTAAGATCGAGTCCAACCGTGAACCCATGAACACGATACCTGCTAAACCATGTCCCCAGGCGCCTCATCTACACGTGTCTTCAGCACTGCCAGGGACGGCGACTCCACCACGTCCCTGGCAGCCTGTTCCAATGCTTCACAACTCTTTCCATGCAGAGATGCTTCCTAATGTCTAACCTGAAGCTTCTTAAAAAAGCTTCATAAAAAACAGGAAAGAAGGAGTAACACGAACTAGATCTGTTATGGCTTAGCTGAAGTTTATGTCCATGTTATACGTAGTGCTTGTTTGCTGAGTTCCAGAATGCAAGTTGTTTGAATAAGCATTAAAAGTGGAAAAGTTCAGATGCATCCACAAAACTAAGCTAGCAGGTATTTGCCTTTCTTTCCTTCCAACAAATATATAAATGGACTCAGAAAGTCTTGTTCTTCCATGTTCTGACTTCTTGAGTGCTGTCATCTGCAGGAAACATAAGGTTATACCTCTGAAGGCTATTTAAAAAAAAAACGGATTGACATGGTGTAAACATACACTGTGACTCTGGATTGTACTGAGGGCTCTTTAGTGCTCCGAGCGCGAGCCATATGTTGTGCTGAAGAAAACAAAAATGTACAGTGCAGATTTGCTGTCTCAAAGTGTAGCACAGCAGTTCATAAAAAGAAGCTGTTAGACCTTAAATAAAAGCATATGGAAGCACAGACGTAATCATTTATAGTGAAATGCTTCCCTTCCTGCACCCTCAAGAGCAAATATACTATACTAGTTGCAGTATTTTATACAATATATTACAAGGCAATTCTTTCCTGAACATCAGGTGTACGCTTACCACACTATGTACAGAAAAATGGCCATCTAACAACATTGTAAATCCTTGTGATTGCTTCCATAGTGGCAATGAAGCACTTTATGCCACATCTTGAGGTAGATGCTTAAGAAATGATTTGTTTCAATGTGTATAGCAAGAATAATTCTCTTACTAATTCCCCCAAATACACAAGTATTTTCTGTGAAAATACTTTTTTTCAGAAAAACAGTCTTACTGTTATAAAGATTTCCTTTTAAAAATCCGTTTCTCAATTTTTTCAGAAAATGAAATGATTCCATGGAGTGGCGAGCAGAGAGATATCTTGACAGTAAAGTTCTTTTTTAATCTGCAGAAGTACTGTGAAATCTGTGGGTACTACAGTCCTAGAAACTGAGAAATTACTAAAGTTTCTGTAATTGCAGGAAGTAGCTAGCCCATTCACTTTACTTATGTTACTGAGGATAAAGCAGTAAGGGGCAAGCTTCCTGGTCCAAGAGGTTTTTAAGAGTGGGGTGGGACCTCTTGAATAGTCAGATCTTCTCCCATGCTATGAGACTGTATAATAATACTACTTAATGAAAATAATGACCGTTTAGTTTTGTCCGGGTCAGGTGTTTGACATTATTAATTATATTTAAAGTTGTCTTAGAACTCCTCTGACTGCTTCCTGCCAGCTGTTGTCTTTCCATATGTAGGCTTGACCAGAACGTAAAGAGTTATTCTGTGTAAAGGATATCTCTGAACTTAAATAGGGTTCCCCTTCTGTAGTGTTTAACACTATATTTAAAGAAGACATATGTTTAGACAGGCATGTTCCTTGTTAGTCTTCATTTTGTTGGGACAATGAAGTATAATTTAGCTTCTATTCTAAAATCGATCACCTCTTCCAGAGATGTTTAGGTCTTAGTTTATCAGCGTCTAATCGTTCTGCTACCGCAAGTGACTAAGACCTTGTTTTGTGCATGTTATGCATTAGTCAACTACATGTTTTCCATCTGCCTTGTATAAGTGTCTGAAGGATGCTCTTTTATTCACTAGGATACACAAATCTTTCTCTAGTAGTTCAGTTTATAGCAGAAATTCTGTTTGTCCACAAGTGCAAGATCTTTGCACTTTTTGACTTGATATTAACTAATACTTTTCTTTCATCATTCATATACAATGAAACTTCATGTTTTGCTCTCAGAATGAAGAGTCATAACCTAAAATACCTATGTTCCATTGCAGTTACTAGTCTGAGTTTCTTCTTAGCCCAGATTTAAAACTAGACTAATTCTAGGTCCTGTACTTTGTGTGTATAAATACATATATATATATATATATATATATATTTGTATTAATATACAAACTTTGCAGCAGATTCTTTCTGATTTCAATAACTGTGGTGCTGGTTTGGGTCAAATCATTTCATTAACTGAACCGTATCATATGAAATATGGTTCTAATAGTTTTGGAATATATTTTTTTCGTGCAAAGGGACAGTAATTTTTACTTCCTAATATCAGGATCTATAAGCTAAAGTCTCATAAGTGCTCATAAGGTCACTTTCTGTGTCTTAGTCATGAGAAAAGCAGTCCTTTATCCACAGTGATAAAAAGTCATAAAAACCCTTTAAGGCTGCAAACATTACCAAGAGAAAACAGGAAGATAAATATTTCAGGCAAAAAGGTATTAAAGATGAAAGCTTATTAACATTCTCACAATAAAAAGCTTAGACGACTCAGTATTTCACTTCACTTTATGACTTTCATCTTGCACCTTGATTTACATCAGAAGCTATCGTAATCTTGGAGGCCTTTATTGCTCATACTTATTTGTATCTGAAAATATTTAAGCATTATAGAAAGTAGTATACATATAAGACTGCCAAATTTTGAAATGGATTTTCTTTAACTTAAATCAATGTAAAAAAGTATGTGTCTATCCACAAAAATTAGTGGGTATGTATGTGGCAATACATATATAACCTTCAAGCAAAATCATACAAGATTATTTATTTTTAGCATATTGTACAACTCATAGATGTTTTATGCAAGAAACACTATAATTTTTAATAGAGGATTTTTTTTTTCAGTCTCAGAGATAGCTGAAAACCCATCACTGTAAGAAATTTTACAATTAATCCAAAAATGATACAAGGTGTAGGAGCCGTGTTTTGCCTACCCACTGCTCGTCCCACGTTCAAGTTCTCTGTATGTAAATTGCCTTGTCTCCGTGGGCACTGAGAGGAGCTCCCCAGGCATGGGGAGGCTCATCCCCCTGTCCAGAGCCTGCAAATCGTCCTAGAATTTAGGGTACAAAAAAACACCTCCTGCCAGGACTCCGTATTCGATAAATTTGGAACTCTCCGCCTGTATTGCCCATAGGGGCAGTGGTGTTTTAAATCCTCCATGCTTGAGACGTGCCCCAGGAGGTCTGCAGCAGAACCGCGCTATTATGGTGTGATCGCTGCTTGTGCCTTCATTAAGCAAGACCAAAGGTAACAGGCGGGAAACAGTTAATTCCTATGGTGCTGTGCAAGCCTGAGAAGCAGCTTGTGAAGTGGTAATGTTTGTGTGAATAACTGAGCTACCGTAATAAAATAACTATACTGTACTTGCCTGTTATAATTCATCAAGCTATTAATCAAGAAAATTAAGGTTTCAGGACTTTAAAAAAAGAAGGGGAAAAAAAAAGAGAAATCATACAGAAACACTACAGACAGAAGGTTGGTTGTATCATCAGTCACACTATCTTCCAGTCCTTAGTATGACAGAGGTAAAAATAGTGATCCAGTGAACTTGGGTGTAATAACCAAGGCAAGAAATGCTCAAGGTTGTATTCCCTATCTGAATTAGCAGTTCTATCAAGGAACAAGTCTGTGTTCTAGAGCAATACTAGAGAATGTTGGTCTTCATTTTAGGGGCTTAAACAATTTTTTTTTTT
>VZSV01000017.1:4519116-4531395 GCA_013398735.1 Nothocercus julius
TTTTTCTTTTTCTTTTTCTTTTTCTTTTTCTTTTTCTTTTTCTTTTTCTTTTTCTTTTTCTTTTTCTTTTTCTTTTTCTTTTTCTTTTTCTTTTTTTTACCTCTTGACTGCATCCAGGGTCGGCATAAGTGAGAGACAATCTTAAAACATATGAGGGATGACAGAAAATGCGGCAAACCCAAATAATATAATAAGATGCTCCTGATGATAAATAATTTCTGATTACCAAACCAGAAATTATTTTATGTGTAAGCAGTCCTTTTGTCTGTAATTTAACCATTGCTATATGCCAAATAATAAAAAAAATAACATTGAGGTGATAAGATTTGGAAAAAAAAGATTGAAAAAAGCAGTAATTCTAAGGTTAGTCAAACAGTTTAAATGGAGATGATGTGCAGGTCTGTTAATTGGCACAGTAATTTAATTGGCTGGCTAAACTGCTCTATTATGAAAAATAACAGTAAATTCAGTATAACTTTCATGATCTTATGTACTTTTATTTTAATAATTGATTTACAAACCAGTATATGGTCCTAGATTACAAAAATAATAATATGTTCAGGAATCTTGATAAAAATAAAAGAAGTAAATGCCTTTTTTCACATATCACATTTTTCCTTGTTTGTTCCCCTTGTTTGGCAGGGGAAAAACTAGTATATGCAGAAAACCCCAGCAGATAATGGAGTTGCATAGCAGTTTGGTAGGCTGTGAAGTCAGGAATTTTTTGTAAATTAAAATTATTTCAACATAGTTTCATTTACATTTACATGCACAGAACAAACACACAGTAAGGCAGAACTGCAGTAGCTGGATATTGTAATACTCTGCTTTTTAAATTGTGTCACTATCGACAGTTATCACTATCTGCATTTCAGTCCCCTCCCCACGTTTGTGCTATAGGCTATAAATTCCACACTTGGTTGGTAATACTTGGTTGAAGGCCTGTTATCCATACGTTTCTCATGCATTTTTGAATATGTTAATACTATCTACCTCCACCTCCTGTTGCAAAGAATAGCAGCAGTCCACTTCTTGCCTTGGAATAGAGCACTTCTTTCTAGCTATTCTAACTACACTGCTGGTTTCATCAAGTGACCTCCCTAATTCACTAAACCTCCCTAAGGTTTAGTGAATAATATTTACCTTTTTGCCACCTTTCTCATTTTGTGTACCATTGCCATACCCCTTCTCAGTCATCTTCTCTCCAGGTTGAGAATTTTCATAATTTTTTATTTCTTTTCACATCTCTTCAACTGCTATGTCCCTTCAGTCATTTCGGTTGCCTTTCTGTTTCTTTTCTGACTCCAGGATTTCCTCTATCATCATGTTCTCAGAATATCAACAGTCTAATTGGAAGCTACATCTGAAAAAAGTAATTTATATTTTGGTTGGCATACCTTCAGTATGGCATTCTGAACTGATTCATCAGTTTAAGAATTAGATAGCCAAGCAGATGAGCCTGTCTTAAAGCAGATTTAGTACCCAATGTTTTCCTTTTAAAACTGAAACTGCTGTTAAAATGATCTAGAAAGAAACATAATAGCAGTGGTTGCTTAATTACTTGAAGAGTGTAATGCAACTTGGGAGAATATCAGACAGTTTAGGATGCAGAAACAATGATTATTCATGCTTGTGACAAGATTTTATTTCTTTAGTAGGCTTATCTTTTTAGACATGGAGATTTATTCCGTAGGTATGTGTGGCTGAACTGCTGGTATGAAATAAAACTCTGGCATTCTTAAAATGTTATTTCACCTTCCTGTTCCTACATTTGTGGTCTCTCTAATGGGCTGCCTGTGTTGAAGAGTATATCAGATAGATAGGAAAATATATGTACTCAGCTGCTTTTTTTGTTTTGTATTATAGCAAATGTGACACTCAATAGAGTGATTGCCATTTCAACATGTTGTGAGGCAGAATTATGATCTGGGTGCCTTTTTTTTTTTCATTTTAAAATGCTTTAATTTTTTTCTTAATGCTTATTATTAAATAAAAATAGCACATTTTTCCTTGAAATAGTAGATGCAACTACCCGTATCTTTACTTTTAGTAACGATATTCTTACCTTTTCTTGGCCTGGAAAAACTGTGCATCTACTACTGTTTTGAGTGCTCAGCAGTCCCTGGGGATAGTATACGCCAATCAGTGCATTAGTGAGGGATGAGTTCTGTCCTGCCTCACTACTGTGGCTTAGATTCACGTCTGTCTTGGATTTTATACAGTTGTATCTTAATTGAAAATAAAATCAGTGGAATTGCATGGGTGTAATACTAGGGTAATGAGTTAGTGAAATGGTCTCCTAAGTCTCGTATATTCCCAGAAAGCTTTTTAGCAGATGCTGCAGTGTTGCTTTTAAAGAGGTTCTTGATGAAATCTGCTAAACACCATTTTTTATAACGCTTCTTAAGTACAGTTTGGTGGTCCCCTCAGGGATGCATCTTGACTAGCGAAGTGCAACAATGTAGGTTGCAGAAGGTGCTTCTAAACATCAAGCCTGACAACCTGACAATAAAACAAGCACAATATTTAAGTGTTTCATATTCCATAGGGACAGAATGAGCTGCTTTCCAAACTCAGTGTGCATGCTCTATTGCAAAATATGTTCATGTGTCCATGCATAAGCAAAGGCAGACAGTAGGCGCTCAATCTCACCTGAGCACTGACTGTTTGCCTCAGAAATTTTCTCCTTTGAATTTCTCTTTCTCTTTTAGGCTGGGAGCGTGGCTCTCTGCAGAGGCTTACATCTGCCTGCAGCTTGCGGTGTGTCTGCACGGCCCTTGGAGACTGCCTTGTGCTCGCTCCTTCTGCTCCCTGCCCTGGCTGGACATACGGCTGCACTGATCTAGAGGCAGCGTGCCTGAGCTAATGCCATAATCTCCGCTGCGAGCACGGTGCTTTGGGACCGCAGCTGGTGGCACCTGGCCAGCTGGATGGGAAGATGCAGCAAGTGCGGGTCTGTCTGCCGGGGACAGTGGTGACAGTCCTGTAGACTAAAAATCGCTTGGTCCAGACCTCAGGATCAAAAAATGCCCGAGTATGAGCCCAAATGTGGGGCTGCGGCCCATGTTCCAACCATAGGGCATGTGAAAGTTTTAGGTAAGCAGTCAGCCAGGAGTGTATTTCTGTGTAACACCATTATTACAGACTTATTTTAGTCAAGGAGAGTTGCTAATTTAATCTGTGTCATTCAGAACAGTTTAGATTTTCAAAACTAAGTCAATACAATTTATGTATATAGGATGTGTATAAAATCCAACCAATATAATTGTATGTATGTGTGGTGCATATGTGTGTTTATATATATATCCAGAAGGAAAAACGTCTCTAGCCTAGCTTGCCCACTGTCCAAAATTAGGACTAATTTATTATACCAACTTTGCAGTAGCTGTGATAACTACAGAGGAGACACAACAAAGAGAAACTAACCTGTATTTTTGCTTTATTATCTGATTAGTGGGATAATTTAGGATAAAGGCAAAATTACACAGGTAACAATCTTCTTAACGCAGGACTTTTAAGTGGAGTTACCCCCCAAAAAAGTGAAAAGGTATATTCTGTTAAGGTAGGAAATTGGAGTGTTGTCTTGATCTTGATTTGTTTTAAGAAATAAGAATATCCAATGAAGGAAATAGAAAATAAAAAAATAAAAGTTTTAATTTACTAGAGATGTGGAAATAGAGAAACTAGATCTCTTTTTAAAGGTGAAAAACAGCTGTTGTCCTGCATAGAATAAAAAAAAAAATCAAATCTCCTTTCCTTCTGTTTAATGGACTATGATCACTTGAACCATCCTTTGGTACTTACAAAGATAATTTAACACACTTAATAGTGTTACATGGTCAAGTGAAAAATAGATGCAAATTGTCTGGAAATGAGAGCAGATCAAATCTGGTGTTACATGTAAGTTTGCAAAAGTCAAACTACCTGTTTGGTATAACGGATGCAGCTCTGAGGAAAATACTGAAAAAAAATTAGCTGAACTGAATGTTTTAGCGAAAGACTTTTCTTAAAATTGCCCATCTTTACTGTAAGTTTTGACATATGAAGAGCCTCCTAAATCCTAATTTGCGCCTGCACACACATGCACATGTGCATACACACACATCGCTGTATTTCATTAAAACCTTCCCTACCAAGGGAATCAGTGGCAGGAAGCAGAACCCTGACAGATAATGACAGGGAATACTCAACTTTTCTGCATTACAGTGAAAGGTTGTGCTCTTGACCTATTGCAGCAACATAAATGATTAGTTTGAGATGTGCAGTGATGCAGGGTGACAAGGGAAAGATGTCTTTAGTGGAGGTGAATATCCTGTTCAGGAATGCAATAGGTGTATGTGGAAGCAGAGAAAAGGATGGCAACATATAAAAGATAAAGAAAAATGAAAAAAACTCAGCAAGCCTCTGAATTAGGCTTTCAAAGAACTGCAGAGACAGGATAATGGTGGTTTTGGACAAAACAAACTGAAAGATTTCAAAAATTTTCTGTCATAGTTTTTTTTATTGTCTCTAATACTGAAATCTTGAATTTAGGAAATATGAGAATTTAAAAGAAAATAAATACTGTATAGAAGTACTGAGACATGGAAAATTTAAATAAGGATGGGGAAATAGTTCTGTTAATAGATCAGTGAGTTTTTCAGTTTGTTGGTTGCAGTGTTATACATAGCTGATCATTTGCACATATTCTACAGCTCAGTTTAGATCTAGGAGCAATTGAAAGATTTAGGAGTTTCGCCAATGGGGCCAATATCTCCAGCCCCATATATCTTTAAACCTTCTTATCACTAAAGCACTTTCATTGTGATTTGTACAAATATTAATTCTAATTAAATATTCTCCATGCAGTCCTTGCTGAAGAATTTGTTAATCTATTGCCCTTTTAATATATCATGATCACATCTGAAAAGCTTACGCAATTAATCAGGGAAGTCTCGTCTGGACTGCCAAATCTTGGCTACTTTATTATTACTTATGCTTTAGCACCGCTTGCTTTCTATTTCAAATTATCAGTAATTTGTGACAGGGTAAAAAGGCCATCATTCTTTAAAGCTTTTATCTCTAGTATTAGCTTTGTTTATTATTATTTCTATTTCTTTCATGAGGTATTCTTCCTTCTTGTGAACAAATACTTGCTTGAAAGTTAGCATCTCTGATGTGCATAATGATTTAAAGATAGCAAACTATTCCAAATTTAAAGTTACTTGGCTAGTACTGAATACTTTCATAATACAGAACATAAATCCCTTCTAGGATAGAAGACATATAGATGTCTGCATTTATTTGGTGAACATGGTAAACTAGATAAAATGAAGCTGACATTTTAAGATGTTCTGGTTTTGTATAGAACGGGAATAATTTTGTAGTACACTATTAATTGGGAGTCAAACTATTTTTAATGCAATTTCAGCAACGTATGCATTGGTCACACCAACAGATTTTCCAATTACATTTTAAGATTAATATTTCTGATTCACAAATTATTCTCTCCATTTCTAGAAACTGAATAAAATAGAACAAATAATAGGCTTTGAACAAGGGTCATCTTACCTTTTAGTTTTCTGACTACTGTATAAAATATAATTAATTGCATTGCTAGATCTTGTGGATATGTTTAAATGTCATACTACTGTTGAGATGTCAGAACATGAATTTGACTCATTTGCCTATTAATCAGGAAGACGTGTTCAAGTTGCTATCATTTCAGCCACAGGATACCCAACTAAATTACCTATTTTATAGAAAATTACTTCCTAGTTCTTTTACCTCTCATATCCCTATAAAATGAAAGCTATAGATGGATCTTTCAGCTTGTCTTAAAAACAAATTTTTCATGGGGCTAAAAGCAACATCCCAATTTCCACATTATATGAGGAATTTACCAACAAATTAAAAACTTATAATGACCTCCTATGTTTAAATAAAAATTTGTTTTTTTTTTTAAAAAAAGAATCTTCAGCAGGTGTGGATTGTGTGCCTGTTTTTAGAGCAACTTCCAAACTATTGGAATGCATTCATGACAAAGCACATTGTACACGATTATGATGCCGTGTAAATCTTGTACGGCAGTTTTACTGCTGGCATAAGTTTAAATCTTACTTAACTTGTTCCTTAATGATCTGGAAAAAAAGCAGAAATAACCATTATATTTCATTCCTGGAACTTTAAGCAAATTCAATAGGTACACAGAGATGCCAAGCTGAAGTGTAGTTTTGAGATAGTTTCTTTTATTTGCAAAATATGACAGTTACTTTGCTACTGCAGGAGCATGCCTAAAGAAATAATAATAATGTGTCTCTGTTCAAGCAATCAAATAAAAAAACCTTACCCTGTAGCAAACTCTTACTTTTATTCACTGGAGAGCAGTGCCAGTGAATGGGGGCCAAATGTAAACACAGGAGACGATAATCAGCATTTGGTACCTATTTGTTGTGAGAAAGAGCCTGTGAAAGAAGGACTTGAAGGAAACACGATGCTTGAGAAGGAGGTGTGAGTTTGCCATAGGACCGAAAATGTGATCCGGGAGAAAGCCTGCTTTGGGGAAAAAGGGGATAAGAGTCCTCCTTTGAGAGGTCCCCCACAGATATGGCACACCTTTGGACTCTGCTGTTTAAAAATGCTGACATGTTTGAAGCTGCACAAGTTCATGCAGGGGTAAAACATGGTTCCGTCAAGAATAATTTGCAGATCTGAATATGTATTCCTTAGTCATATAGCCAGCATTTAACACTCACAATTGTCCTTACTGTGCTGGAGTCTTAAAGGAAGTGTGACAGCAGATCCAGTAAACTGGCACTGCAAGAAAGATTACAGTGATTTCAAGTCACATTTGCTAGTGGTAGGATCCACTTGTTTAAGGACAAACAAATCCTGGAAGTCATTCATTTTGAGGTTTTGGAAACCAGGAGTTCAGTTTTTTGAAGAGATGAGAAGAAATAATCCTTTTGTCCTTTCTGCACCACTTGTGGATCTGTCATTAATCAATCCAAATTTGAAACATGTATCCAGAAATTGTATGATAGTGAAATCAAATTCCTTTGAATCACATGACTTTAAGTCAAACCTGAAGTCTTAAAATAAGACTGTGAAGCAACTTGATAAATCCAGTTTTATTTATCTGAAAAGTCTAATAAGAAGAAATAATTAGGGAACACTGATCTTGAAGTATCAGTGAACACCTAATGGCTTTTTAAAGAACTATGTCAACTATATCAATCAACAATTTAGTACTGATAGTACTTTTTCCTACTGTCAGACCCAGGTGAAGTGCTAAATGCCCAGTGATATAAAATAATGCTGCTAAGAGTGATCTTTTCTCTTTCAAATTATGTTCATTATTCAGATAAAGTATTGAATCAGAAGTCTGGAGTAAGGTGAGAGTCTTATGACCGAAACATGGGCATTATACCAGCTGTAGAAAGATACAATACGTAAGTAACTGCTTCTTTTATTGCCCTCCTCTTCCTCCCAGAAATGGAAAACTATGGAAGCTGACTGCATTTGCACATGAAACACTGAGGTAAACTCATAGTTCGTACAGTTAATTCTCCTTACAGTGGAGGCAAATGCTTTAGTCTGCAGAATCATTATTTCTCCTTTATAAAGGCTATATATTTTGGATGGCAATATTTAGAACAGAATATTAAATTCTAGTTTCATATTGCCTTCCACTGAAGGGTGCATATGCATGAATATACATGACTACTCATGTCATAATAGGTTTTTATATTCATACAGAACATCAGTAGCGAGTTCCCTGCTATATTTGGAGAGTGCCTTCCAAGACTTGTATTACAAAGATATCTGTGGATCTTTCATATCCCTCTGCTGTCCTGTGCAATGAGACAGATCTCATTTCTACTGAGGGATGGAATTTGCAGAACACCCGAATGGACTGGGTCAAAGCAATTTTACTACATGGCATCTTCCTTTTATTCCTCTCTTACAAGACTTTTCTTTCATGTATGCTTTTATGAGGCAGTCTGATTGTAATTTAAAGAGAAGACTCTTCAGTGAACTTGTGGCATACTGGTTATAGTCCAGAAAAAATAGCATTAGATATTAAATGAAAACATTGAGAAATATAGCAAAATTAAAAATTAGAGCTGACAAGAAGCTACAGAGAGCCTCACACCTCACATGCAGGCAGCAAGCAACTTCCTAGGGGGATTAAATGATCAATATGGAAACAGATTTTATGATGTGCAAAAGCAGTAGGTGAAAAGGTTCAAGCATGTTTCTTTTTAAGCCATGTTACACAGAGAGAATTGGGAAATGAAATAGATTGGAAGAGACCTATCTTTAAATGCTGTGCTGCATTAAATGTTTGCTTATGACCAAAAGGAAAACATTTTAAGTTAAAAATGATTATGACTCATCTAGCCATACAGAAAAAAAAAAAAAAAAAAACACAGACACACACAAACTCATGCATAACCTAATAATAAACAGACTGTTATATTTATACATGCTAAAATTCTTCTAAAACTTCTGATAGTTGTTTTTTGAATATTACTACAAGCAGACTTTTGTATGAAATGGGCAAGAGCATAACCAAGAATGAATTCAGGAAATTTCACTGGTAGTATATGTGGCAAGAACACAAAAACAGGATAAAAAGGAGATGTAATATCTCAAACTTGGTGTTAGTGCTATTAGAGAACCTTGTCACACATGTTAGGTGAATTCAGATATAGAATTTCTAGTTTTCTTCAAATCCATTTAGTGTAAGAAGCTGCTACCCTGGTTTGTATGTAGTGCTGGATCCCATGCAATTTATGGGCTACTGATGCTGAGATACTTGTTGTTGTTGCAAACTGTTTCGTACGCTCCATAAAATGCCAAAACAGGTTTCATCCCACAAGAGGAAGAAAGAGAAGGGAGAGAAACTGATGTGCTGGGAAAGAAAGGAAGGAAAGCTTGCCACATCTCATCTTGGCTCAAGCAAGGATGTCTTGGGAGCGGAAGGACAGTGCAGTAAAAGGCTCTTAAGACAAGAAAACCTGGCTTGAACTGTGGGAAGTTGTAAAATTCAGTAGGGAAACGAAACAATTATGCTAGAAAGCAGAACTTCAGACTTAAAATTCAGAGCTCAGAGGCAGGGAATCCAGTGCTAGCTGACAAGAAGCCGACTGTGTGCTGTATAGTTGAGAGAAGAACCTGCCCTGTGCCAGATTATTTCAGTTTCATGGTAAGCCCATGACCATATTCTGACTCCATTCTTACACAAAACCAGGGCTTAAAGAAGGTCAGCAGGATTTTCCCCGTTTTCAAGCTTTGAGGTGAGCTTAGGGCGAAGGTAAGCTGTTTTTACATTTTCCATGTCTTCTGCCACAGCCTAGTTGCAATATTACCATCACAGATTGCAACCGCACACTGACCTCCTCTCAGGCTGTTCTTTAGAAGTTCACTACACTCCTTTCTTTAAGTGCTGGCTTTTCAGCTATGAATGTTATTTGAGAGCTCATTCATTGTACTTCACACCATCTAAATTCTGTAGCTTGCTGTCTGTTTTTTCTAAATTCCAAATAATGCATACATTTCGCTATTTTACTAGGATGAGCTTGGACGGCAAAGCATTACGTTTATTAAATGTGAAATTTTTGGCTTAGTCACCATTTTTACTATACTGCTAACTTTCATATCTAAATTTCAATTTTCATTTCAATGTTCACTTCTGTATGTTACCAATAAGTCTGCAATATACTTATTACAGAAAGACAGGGAAAAAATAACAAAATCAGAACAGAAGAAGGAGAAAAAACACCCCATTTTCAAATAAAGGAGTGCAAGCAGTGAAAAGATAAAGAAAAACATAAAGCTATATGGATATATATAGCATCAAAACAAACAGAAGGAAGAAGAGTATGTTAAATACACAGATTGAATATTTCTGGGAAAATTTCTCCCAGCTGGTTCCTGTGTCTTCCAAAAAAAATGTAACTCTATGCTTTAATTTGGTTTAACATTGGTAAAAAATGTAAAATATATAGAGAGAATGAAATGCCATGTCCTGAAGAATCAGGCTAGCTTTTTTAAAGGAAGTCAAAATAGAGCTGAATGGAGCACATTTATAATACATAGATTCTAAGAATGTTTGAAATACATCACATCAAAGATCTATCCAGAAGGTCAGCGGCAAGGTGGTATCCAAGGGAGTTCAACCAAAGACAAATGGCACTGCTGAAAGAAGACGTTTTGAAACTGAGCGTGTAAAGCCCTACGCAGCCAGCGACCGGCTTGCTCGCCAAAGTAGAGACACGCAGTAAGATGAACCAATTGTGCGTTGTGGTAAACAGCACTTACCTAAAGCCAAAATAAGACTGGAAAAAGGAAGTAGAAAGTAAATGATAATAAAAACACTCTGATTGGTTTTCTCCGGAGAATTAAAATTAAAAAGTTCCAGGGAAAAATTCTAAAAAAAACAATTTTGCACTCCAGAATAAAAGGAAGATATTCAGAAATTTTCCATGAAAGGAAAACACAAGTATTTAATATTTTTCTCAATGTCATGACCAATTTAAAAAAAAAAAAATCCAAATACTTTCTTTTGCAGATGTTTAAATCAAATAGTCCTTGGAAGCCAGGGACCAGCGAACCTTAGTATAAGCTTATGAATTTTATTTCACATTGAGATGAACACAGTTTCATGTTATTTACATTTTCATGTAATAACTACATCATAACCTCAAATAGATGAAATAGATGAAACTACATGTGAATGCATGCTTTGTGACTGTTTAAATATCTATTTCTTTTAGCCTCTACATTTGTAATTTGTTTACTCTATGGAAAATGGGGAAATTCCTATGCTGAACACATTTTTTTAGGAACTGATTGAATGATCTATCTGAAATGGAAATGACTGTAGAAAAGATTTTGGAACTTACTGACAAAATGAACAATTAGAAATCATGAGGAACAGATGGTATTTTTCCAGTAAAAGAACTGAGGGATGAAACAGAAAATTTAATATGAGGTGTCGGTAACGTGTTGTTTGAAAATGTCTTTGGTAACTAAAGATTGAAAGATGGTTTACAAAGCACCATTTTTCTAAAGGTTTGCAAGGGGATCCTGGAGTCTGTCATCCAGCAGTAGAAGTTACCCTAAAAAGGTTGAAGTAACAAGTATCTGAGTGAATATTATCTTAGTAGATATCATACTATTATAATAGACTCAGCACAGCCTCACAGGGCTTTGTGAAGCCCTGGTTCACAAACATATTTGAGTTCTTCAAAGAAGAGTCTTTTGGACAAAGGAGAGACAGTTATTACAGTCTTCTTGGCTATCCAAAAGCCTTTTGAGATGGTCTCTTTCCAAAGACGTAAGTAATTAAGCAATTACAGTATAAAAAAGGAAGGACTTTATTTATGTGCTACTCATGCTTTTCTTCCTTCCTGGACGTTTACTACTAGCCATCATTGGTGACGTAATACTGCACTATATATAGCCTGTGTCTTTCTATTCATCTGCTTTTCTGCTGCAATTTGCTTTTGTTAACTTGATTATTCTTCTTGAACTCTCCAGCCCTGTCTTGCTAAATTGTACAGCATGTGTACATTTGTTAGTTATTTGTCAGCTAGAAGGAGCATTAGCTACTGATTCTATTTGAAAAGAATGTCAAGTTCTGAAGTGAGGTAAATATATACTATATGGACCATATTAAGCTTGGCTATTTCTCCCCACTTCTTCCTAATTTATATTTATGAAGTTGAACATGGATATCTGAAAAATAATTTGCAAAATCTTCTAGTGAGAAATATAATTCCTCCTTCCCTAAATTTGATGCTGGTACAGGGAAGTCTAGAAGTTCTGCAAGTGATTTTCAGGGTAGAGATAATCCCCTAATTTATGTTTGGATTTTGAAGACATGAGAAGTTTAGCAAAGGTAGGTTTTGACCTCCAGTCACAAATTCATGTTTGTTTAATGGATTCCAAATAGAATGGTTTCTGAAGTCCAAGAAACCTTTGGACTGAAGTCCGAGAACCGACAGAATGGTCAGAATCACATGTAAAATATTTTGGTTATTTTATTATTTTCATATGTAAAAGAAAATTACCATCACAATATGTAAACTGGTAGCAACATTAGGCCAGAAAAGCTAAGATATTCATACAATGGAAATACAGATTAAGCATTTTAATTTCATTTTTTTTCCTTGGGCATAGCCATATCCTTCAACTTAAGCTTTGTTAAAATTAGATTATCAGAATTTTCCCTTTTCATCCCTTTACAAGAAGACATTCACTCTGCTCTTCTAGACTGCTCTCAGTTTCCCA
>VZSV01000017.1:4541384-4565488 GCA_013398735.1 Nothocercus julius
TGATTCTATGATAGATTATGCCTAGTTGAATATTTACCAAAATTAGAAAAAAAAGGGTAAGTAATTAGATTTATAAACAAGCCCATGGGCACATATGCACTTAGGCCCCAGAGTTACGAGCAATGAATCGTTACCTGTGAGGTCTGAATTCACCCAAACCTCCACAGAAGCTGCCTAGAAAGGAACTTTAGTTACCTTGGCTGCAGCCCCAAGAAGCTGGGATACGGGGACTCTTCACCAGCAAAATGTATATACATGTACAAACGTGTATACATATATTTAAAAAGAGACCTTTTTAACTTTACATAAAGATACATTACATATATATCACTTTATATATAAACCGTATATATAGATGGACGTATATATAAAGACGTATATATATATATACGTCAAGGGGTATGTTTGTTCATGTCAATTTTAGTCTCTCTAAGTGAATGACTGCCCCTTTTAAGGCATTTCATAAGGAGTTTTCGAAGGAGAAAACTGACAGGGAGATTTTTTGTCCTTAATTATAGAAAAATAAACACCTCATTATTTGAAGGGAAAATAATTGATCCAACTATATTACCGAAAATCTGCACACTGTGAAGGTTCATAGGTATGGAAAGACAGGCTTGTTAATAAATCTCATAGGATCTTGAATTATCTCAATTAGCTTAAGAACACCAAAATATTTTGATACGTCTCACTTTTAAAGGTGAACTGTAATGCTGAGAAATGGTAGAATGCCAAATCATTTACAGAACATGAGCAGAATTTTAAATCATGCCTGTATTAAAGGCATAGCCAACTTCTTCCATCTCCACAGCTGCGTAGATGCGGTGTTCTGCTCAGGAGCTGCTGTCCCATTGTGTGAGTGCTGTTTGCGATTCAGAGGAGACACAGAATTTTGAAGAAGTCCTTTGCAAATCAGGAGACGAGAAAGTAACATTAAGCTATTCCATGTTAAAGCGTCTTTAATTGCCAACACAAACGTCCCATTTTTTTCAGGTTAAGCATTTTTTAAAAGTCATTTGTGTTACCTTTAAGCACACATGTTAGAAAGCCTGGAACCTCATCAAGAGAGGAAGGAATTCCAAGATTCTTTGTCCTTTGCTTCCGAGATATTGCTTTTTTCTCTTCCCTTACAATCTTGTGGCATTTTAAGTAAAAGTATGCATGGCCAGTTGGGAAAAAGAAATTGCAACTGTTGTGATAAGATGTCCTATCTGAGATCTAGTAAGACTTCCATCTCCAAGAGCACCTTTGAGGAGGTGAGGACTAGCACCTCCTTAAGAACTTCAGGAAAGTCTGGAAAGATTTTCAGTGCAGATGTAGTTAGAAAGCACATTTTAGAAGGGCCAGTATAGGATATGCAAAATGTCTAATACACCTAAGTCAGTGACTCAGGTGCAAAAAATACTGCAGCAAAAAATGCTCTCAACCTTTGGCAAAACTATCTTATCTGAAAGATAAAAAGCTAAAACCACTCTTGTTTCAAAACAGAAATTCTGGTTGTTCCCAGGCAATGCCCCAGAGACAGCATCAATAACGTCCCTCTGCTTTGTAAGGAACCTAGGCTGGAGTGCCCCTAAGCTTGTGCCCCTAAATCCACACTAACCATATTGGAGAGCCACCAATATAATAAAGTCTTTCATCTTCTACCTTTTGGTCCAAATTTAGATTCAATTCTGGATTAAATTAAATTAATGAGATTAAGCAAGCCACACACTGGAGAATCTTCAAACTCTAAAGTTAGGCACAGTAGGGAACCTGGTAACAGCTATTAAGCACAGTGCATCCTGCTAACATCCTGCTAGCAGTGCACGGCATTCACACCCCCATATACCAACACCCCTCTAGCTCGAGCGCAGCTGGGAAGTCTCCTAAAAGAGACATGGCAGATTCGCAGTTAGCAAGCAATATTGCCTTTCAAGCATATATTGCCTTTCACCCATCAAGTACACCTGAATCATGCAGTCATTTAAGAGGCTTTTATTATATGCTTTTCACTCAGTCTGTCTGTATCAGTCTTAACAGGCAGAAGTTGGCCCTAGGAATATGCTCTGGGATAAGCAGCAGTGAAACCTAAAGCTGCTCCAAAGTCAGCTCTTTTTGACCCAGGACCTGAAGTAGTCACTCCAAGGTCAGTCCTCTTGGGCAACTGGCAATCCCTTCTCTTGCCTTTTAGCCTGTGGGCCTGACCTGTGATTATATTGTGTATAAGAGCAAAGTTCAGCCTTTCTGATGACATAGACTTTCCATGAAAGACTCAAGGCAGGTAGAGACTTACAGATGCGCAGAGTTGCCACAGAAGACCTTGTTAATGAACTTTAGATATGGTTTAACCAACTGGATGTATTTTGACACGCATTATCTCTTTTATATGAATATAATGCTCAAGATTCATAGCACTTGATGGAGAATTGAATAATCAGTTTATTATAGTGTCCTATGGCAACGCCGCTGAAAAAGAAATTTTGGTTTGCGACATGGATAAATTAACAAGAAAGCAGACTTTAGTCATTGTTACAGGACAGGATGCATAAAGCACCTTTCTTCAGACTGAATCTGCTAATAGTGCTCATATCTTGCCTGGATAAGGGTACTTACTTGCTCATGTTTCAGACTTTCAGACCAGTTTTGTCAAAAGCATACAGGTTACTTTCTGAGATAAATATATTTTAAAATAATGTTGGTTTCTTTTGGAGCTCTTTTGGAAAAGCAAAGATAATTTATTTTTGGGTTTGTTGTACGTGATCAATAGTAAGTTGGAAAACATTATTTTGAACTTACAACATGAATATTTTGCAGGCAAAATGCCAGATATTTTTCCTCAAAATAGAAATGATAGCTCTTCTGATAATACAACCATATTAAACTGTCATAGGTCAAAAAAGAGCAAATTTGTCACCTAAAACTAAGAAAAGATGCCATGTCTTTTATGAAGAAATCCTAAATGCTGTAAAATTCATATCCTTAAGGTAGGGCATTAGTCCTGTGAAATTGCTTCTTAAAGCACTGCATCATCTGTGCTCTAGATCTTTTTATTCATATGTTTAAGCAGACTAATTTCAGCAGATTTTAGAGCAAGGCTGCCACCTTCAGGGGCTTTTGCTTGTTTGCCTTTGAGGACATTTTGAGGCATTGCAGGGTTCTATTTTAATAGTGTAAAACTGTAATATAACCACAGATGTCTAAATGCATTAATTTAGGAATAACTGATTTGAACACTGAAAAGACAATGTCCCATGTAAAATAAGTTTTAAAGAGAAATAAACATCATCTTTTTTGCTGTTATCACATGTAAGGCTATTATTTTGTGAATCAGCAGAACAGTCCTGTTGAATCTGAATAACCTACCCCAAAGCAATGCAAACTAGCCACAAGATCCTTGCACTTTACCACCATGAAAAAAAGCCTGTATATAAAACTATCTATTATTCAATATAATTTACTTGGCAACCATAAAAACTCTGCGTTACAGTGTCACTACCAGAACTTTACCCAAGAGCATCTATGAGCAGTTAATGAACAAGATATATTGTATATTGTAAAGAGCTACTGCTCTGTGGACAGTGATATCTGAAGTACCATGGCAATTTTCAAATGCTCAGCACCATGCAGAATCCAGGCCATAATTACTGAAAAAAAAAAAAAACAAAATCATTTTTATTGTATGGAGACAATTGTTTAAAGTCCCTGCAATTTCCAATTATTACTGGCATTTAATGCTAAATCCAGCTATCACAGCCAACCACTCCTATGCCAGCACTGGCTGCTTCCAGTCTTCTGTGGTAGACCTACTGCCACTGCTAGAAAAGCTACTTTTTGTACATGGAAGTTGATTGCAATCTCACTGCTTACACCTATTTGAGTAAGGGTTAACAGAAAGCGAGACCGAAGAGGTGAGAACCAGTCTCTGAAACTGCAGATGGAGATTAACTACACTGTATGGTAAATGTTGTTAGTATGTGAAAACCATCCTCAGGAAATGAAAGAAATCTCGGATAAAGTAATTAATGACCTGTTCAGTGAAGAGAAAGGCAGACCTCAAGCAGTAATATACCCCCCCTATCTCTTGATTAATCAAGACTCATACAGAATAACAAGTCTGAAAGTGCTTGAAACTCTCAGAAGGCAGGAATAGAAATCTGGTTTGTGGGCTCTCCATCTCCATTACCTGAGCTGCATTTCCAGCGCTGCTGGGTTTTCATTGCAGCTGCAGCCTGACTGCACTGTACAGAAAGTCCTCTGTATGCAGGAGCATCATCTCATCCTACTTTTCTATAAAAGGGAAGCAGAGGCAGCAGGCTGCCTGGGAATCACAATGTGCCCTAAAGATATGCTTGGAGACAGTCTACCTAGAGGCACTGTTCAGTTTAGAAGTGTTTTCTGTTCCACCAGATTTTACACACACAGAAGTTCTTCTAAAGTAATGCTGATAGTTAAGCTGTAAGTAATAATCAGTGTGCAACTGTCATGCAGTTCCTTTGACAGGAGTTATGCAGAGATTTTCCAGTCCCCTCTCGGGAGTAGGAGTTATCTGAGCATGTTAAGCTCAGTAGCGAGATGAGTCTTCGTTTTGTGAAGCAGTGTTTTGGCTTAGGAGAGAGCAAGTTTTACTAAAGCTCTGATTATGTGTATTACCAAGAACAGTAAAACAACTTGGTAAAATCATGAGCAGATACTCTGAATTTGTGCCAGTGAAACTGAGGTGAGAATTTTGCCTAGTAGTTTTGTGTTTAAGTATATTCCAGTGTAGCCCATCATTGCAGAATGCTAATCTTTGAGTATAAAAAAACATATTACCAATCCCTTGAAATAAACCTTATTTGTCTTACTGAGGTTAAAAAACAAATAGCAGGTTTCCTTATGCTAGGGAGGATGTCCAGAGTGCTACCAATACTACTTGCAGGTAACCCTGCCATCACTGGGCAGCCAGGCAGAGATGTTCACACTGGTACCCAAGAGCCTGAGTCTGGACAGAAAGCAGGATATTTGCCTTCCCAAGGTGCTGTCCCTGAGGAGAGGTTGTCCTACAGGGACCAAGCTCCTTCTCCCGGCCCGTGTGCCGAGATGTGCCAGGTTAGCGGGAAGCAGCTCATCCTTCTCCAGCACACCAAGGAAGTAGGACATGCAGACAAGCACTGTTTTTGTTTTGTAGTTCCAGCTCTGCCTGTCCTTCTTTTCACTTTCCTCTGTTACCTTCATCTATCTTCTGTCCTAACTTTCAGTTAGGAAAAAGTAGTCCTGGGACCAAAGTGAATATTCATGATTTCAGTCATCAGTCTTCGCAGCATGCTACCAAAGTCCATTTCCAAGGGTATTTTAACATTGCATCAGCTCTTTTCAGCAGCCCTTGTCTTTTGTCATAAGATATATTTTTATCTGTTAGACAAAGGTGACATACATTAACTACATCTCCCTACTGCAATGTCACATAACAGGGTTGTATTATAAGCCGAGTAATTCTTACCAAAAATAAAAAGTTAACAGTAAAAGTTAGGAAAGATGTCCATTGGGTTAGGAGTTGTTGCAACTTGAAGGTACAGATACAGATTTAGTCTGTAGATATGTGTGATATCAATGTTCTCTCTTATAAATTTTTACAACTGTGATATTTTTTAAGCTAGTGTACACTCTAGCTGCCCTGGCTTGATAGTTTTGTGAGTTGTTTTTTTTTTTTAATATGCTTATATGAAAATTTACAGCTGATCCCTCCACAAAACTACAGGCATTTAGATGGAGTTCCGTTTTACAGAAAATTCTCATATTTAAAATTGTCATACTGCTATTGTTAGAACTGCTGTTAATTAGCTTGTTCTTCATAAAGGATTTGTGTGTTAAGTTCGTATTAAAGAGACCTTTTTTTCTAGAAATTATTTGCAGTGAATATTTTCCACATTGAAGACATAGCAGTATAGAGTAAAAATTCCCACTCTAGTTTCCAACAGCCTAGCAGCAACAGCACAGAATTCGCCTAGCATAATTTACTTTTCAGGCTATTATTTAATAGCCTATAATTTTAGCTATATATAGTATTATATCATAGCTAATATAATGTAAATATAGCTAATTATAATAGCTATAATTTTAAATAGCTTGGTGTTTTCATGTTATTTACAACTCTGCAGCACAGGCATGCCTTGTGAGTTGTGATGGTAGTCACATGCAGGAACATTGCTGTGCTTGCTCCAAATTAAAAAGCAGCTAACAATCTAGGGCAGGAAACAAATTTTTGATTCTGTGAACCTCTGTCTTCTCAGGCCCTTTTCTTCCATTTCAGAAACATTATCTGACATTACCATAAGCCACCTCTTCCAGTGTGAGTTTGTGGCTCTTCCCTGCTTACCTATTGTGTGCACAGTAAATTACCCTGTAGTCAGACAGAAAGCCTATCTGAGAAATGAAGATATTTTTAGTAGAAGTAGGCAGCAAATAATTGATTATTTTCTTCTCTGTAGTCTTTGATTAAAAGCAATGTGCTTGGGGGTTAGGAGGGTAGTCAACAATCATTCCTAAACATATACAAGCGTTTAATTGTAGTAATTAATTTATCTATACAACTCAGTGTACTTTTTAAAAGCTTCTTGACTGAGAATGAATGCTTCATCAGTCTTAAATATAACAGCCTGAAAGACCACGTGAAACCAGTAGAATAACAAACAGTATTGCAGAAACCTCAGGCATTTGCAGGAAACAAAGACATTTCCAACTCGGTGCATATGAAGGATTTAACAAGCAAGTGCAGCAGAAAAAAACATGAAGAGACTGAGTCATAGAAATTAAGTACATCGTCATACACACTGCCGTGTGAAAGAAATGAAAAAGCAGAGGAGTTAGGTTGCCATTATTGGAACAATTTTATTTGAGAGGTGAAAGAATGCAGTAGTTGGGGATCCTATTTTTATAAAGTCACATGGGGACATGAGTTTATCTGTTCACTACAAAGCTATAACTGTCAGGATGTGAGTCAAATGAGGCAGCGAATGGAAAGCAAACATGCAATGAAAGGTGGTAAAGATGGATAAGTAGCTTTAAAAGAATTAAGGTCCTCTCCGCTGGGAGAAGAGGCAAGTCTTTGCTCTGCCTATGCTTGCACTCCATCTGCCTATGCACGGCTCGGATTTCCTGAAGTCGGTAGCCTGAATACTGGAGGGGAAGCAACTTAAGGCACAGTAGTCTCAGGAAGGAGGAGACGTAATCAAGTTATCACAAGATGACCCCAACTTTCAGGGGTCACGTAGAGACCTGTTAGCAAGGTTTATTTCTCTCAAGAAAAAGTGGAAAGAAAAATGAGGTATTGAACAAGCACCAATTTTGGAAAGACTGTTTGGGAGACCCTGAGAGAAGAGGGCCTATGCAGATTGGACTGTCTTGAGTAGAAATCATTTTTGTTTTTCAGAAGGTATCTCTTTTGACTGATTTTAATCAACAGCCTGATCCGAGGCTTCCTACAGTGGAAGAAGAGATTGCTGCTGATATCCTAGAGCGTGGAGCAGCACAGAAGGGGCTACAATTCAGATGCACAGTACCAGAGGGGTTGAACCACAGCTTTTCACCTGGAAGCCAGTATAATCATCTAGGAAGCACACCTAAGAGAGGCTAAAAGGATCAAAGTTATAAATCAGTGACAAAAGTACTTCCTCACACACATTCCTGTTTCTGCAGGATTTAATGTATAGCTTAGGTCCTTTCTTTCTCTTCACAGGAAGAAGAGTGAAAGATCGTGAATAAAAAGACTATGAAAATGAGAAAAATAATGCATGCTTTATGACTTGTTTGTTTGCTTCCTGTAGCTCTTTGATGCTACCAGATGCCGTGGTATTTGCTTTTAGTCGAGAAGCGTGACAGGTAAACCCTGCGACATTAGTCAGGCAACTGTATAAATATTCCTCCCATAATCCAACATGCAGGGATATATAAACAGTGTACTGAGGAGCACTCCTAAGATGTCAATCACATATATTATCTTTTTTTATCTTTTACAGTTGTATGAGATGGCATGATTTTACTGTGCATTTGTGAGAGAGAGTAGCATTCAAGCACATCCAGAAGACAGAATTCTGAAGTAGTACAAGGATGTCCCTTTCAAAAATTAAACCTAAATGTTTAGAAACAACCAAAATAAGATATTACAACTTTTTATTTTTGTGTCTGTAAAGAAGTATTTCAGCATTAGTAAATCCCTGGATATTTTCTTAGAATTTTATTATGAAAAAGAATGCTTGAGTGATTTTGTTTGCTGTGCTGCAGAAACACGTGGATATTTATAGTATCTTCTTTTTCTTTCTGTTGATATCAGAGTTGTTAATATTCACAACATCTGTTGTAAATATCTAGAGAAATTCCAAGAATACCCTGAGGAGAAAGAGAGAATGGGAAATAATATTTTTTTTGCATCAAGGAGCAGAACTGACAGTGCAGACAACTGGCTTAAATTTTTCCCATAGTCTTCTAAAAAAAGATTCAGTATTAAATGAATAACCTGATACAAACACAATGAAGTTCCAGATTGGGCCGATCATTCCGAATGCTCTTGAAACAGTGCAGAAATTCAGGATTGCTAGGTGTGAAATCTGGACTTCCACTGAAAATCCCTCAGACCTTTTTTATTTTTTGGTCCCGTAACCTTTGCAAGCACAATGCAAAGAATCATATGCGGAGGTTTTCATTACTTTATGCCATGAACATTTAAGAATAGATCTAACACTCCCTGTCCCTGCAGGCCGTATTTGCACTAACAGTAGGCCAGAAGGTAGTAAATGTGCTTGACGAGAAGAAGGATATCTCCCTAGTGCACAAATTCACTTTCTTGTAAAGCTGCAAAGCCAGCAAGGTTGGATCTTAGAATAAGAGCAAAGATGTAAATGCATCACATGAACTTGAGAAGAGCCTCAGAGCCCTGAACATACTCTAGAAGTGAGAACTACTAAGTTTCAAGTCAGGTCAGGTGTAGTAAGGCTTTTGCTATACACAAGGGAGATGAAAATTATTGCTGTAAAAAAAGACAAAAACTCAGTGCAAGAACGAGCAGCTTTACTGGTTATATTCCAAGCAAACTGGTGGATGATGATGAATGACAAAAGAAATGAAACAGTTTGGGTTATTTCATTGTGCCTAGAGACAGGTGTCTAGAACTTTCATTTTACTTGTTCTGCTGGATCAGGTTCATAGTAAACCATAAAACTGACCATGAGGTAATGAGATCTTTACCCAAAGCTAAAACAGAATAAGGCAAGCTACTTAGCTTGGCCTGGTAACAAAACTTAAATTAAGTATTGCATTAATAATGGAATATTGAAAATTCAGCATGAATAGAGAAGATGCGCGAAAGAAAGGTTAGCAACAAGTACAGCCATTCCATTTGTTATAACAAGATACAGGTATGACACATATTAAATTGCCAACGAAAATATCAACCACTGTCCAGAGATTATTCTCTCTCAGGAGTGAGTATAGATGTTTGATCTAATTCAGATAGACTGCTCTCTAAACTGACTGAGAACTGGAAAACAGGAAAAGAAACAGAAAAGCTTAGTGAACTGTAAGCTCATGATTCCTATCTCATATAGAACAGATCTTCTGAAATCTAGTATAGAACAGGTCATAACATGTGGATCATTAGTGAAAGCAAAACAAAAAATAACACAGCAACCATTTTTTTTTAGTAACCTATAGTTAGTAATTTTATGGTTCCTTTAAAATGTGGCTTTATTCTCTGGAATAATATTTATCATTTGAATAGTTTTACAGATACATAATTTATATATTGTTTGGTAACAGTTGTTTTGTTTGCTTAGGATTTTAAACAATGCTTCAAATTCTGAAACATACTGTTAGGTTACATATAGGCCTGCATTTTTTCAGTACAGTTAATATTATAACATTAGGATTTCCCCTACCCACACAAAATTCTGCAAAATGTTTTGTCCTTAATATTTTCAATTTTAAGCTTCTGTAATTATGCTGTGGAATTGTTGCAAATATATTCTCTGCATAGCTTCCCCACCCCCTTAATCAAACTGAAAGCAATTTAAGATTTGTTATAAAGCCTTGGGGAGAAGAATGCAAAGCTTTGAAAAGTTACCTGGACCCGAAAACAAATAATGGATTAGCATTCTCATTGCACCTGGTGGCTGCCAGTTCCAGGTGAAGATAGGTCTCAGCTGTAATTTAGCTAATTACTAAAAAAGAAGGGGCTTTGGGCATAAGTAAAGCTCTAAATCCCTAGAGAAGGTAGGAATATTAAGGAAAGGGAAGAAAAGGTTTCTTTTTATTAGTAGTATTATCCTTCATAACAATAAGGGAAGGAAAGTTTACAAGAGTGGTAGCAATATTTGTGGTAGAGTTTGTAGTAGTGATAATGTCCTGAGGAGAGGCATTTCTGGATGAAATGAAGATGCTAAACTCTCAGTGTGAAGCTGAGGACCTGCTGTGAGGCTTCAGATTTTCCATGCCTTAAAAATAGTAGTGTTAGTAGGCAAATATGGCCCCGCAGACATATGGAGAGGAAGATACCTGCTGCTGAGTGGCTGTTAGGGCAGCCACTTGATTTTGTGATGTCCACTTACCTTGATGCTTACCTCATGGTGAGTAGTCCTTCCAAAACCTCTGGGTGTGCCTGGTATTAAAAGAGTGGACATCTGTGGTTTTTGTAATGTTGTAAGAATGGTTTTGAAGACTGTCAAAGCACTTGCTCAATCTTTGTGCAGAGGTATATTTCAAGATACAAGTGTTCATCGCTGATGGTCCTTATACTGTTAGTAATAAGACTTGGTGTCTAATCTGCGGATGCTTCCCACTGTTGCCTTCCTTTAATCATTAATCTCTTGGATGATTCTAATCTGAACGCCCATGAGAGCCGTAGCACTTGTCTGAGAGATAAAGTAGCACGTGTCTGCCAGGCAAATGGAAAGAAATGCCAATCTTTGTTTCTGAAAGGTGGTGAAGTAATTAAACTGTAAATATAAGAGATTATAAATATTCAGTTGGGGGAAGAGGGGCTGAGGAGGAGACAGACACTGAGACCAAAGACAAGTTTCCTTTCGCTTGCTTTCAAATTGCCATTCAGCCATCTAGTAAATAAATACTTGAGTAGAGCAGCACTTGGCTGTTGGCAGTTGTGAAGCAGATGAGGCTGAAAGAGAAGGGCTGCTCTTGAGGAGAGAAGTGGAAGCTGATAACACAAGTTTCTGCCATAATGCTCAGATTGCAGCCGTCTAAGCAGACAGAAGCACCTCCTCATGGAAGGCTTTAACCTTAGAAAGATGAGTAATTAAAGAGAAAGGTCTCAAGATTTTTTTGAAGAACTTCTAATCTAAGCTTGCGTATACAATCATGATATTCCTGGTATTCCTTCTTTATGCTCTCATTGTATTTTTAAATTAATAGAAGGTTCAAGCAAAAACTACGTATCAGAGTGGCTTTTTGCATATCAGTCTTGCTGACTTTTGAGAACAGTGTCCTGTCCTGTAGGTCAGTGGAAAATAAGAGAATATTTCCATTCTGTAACAAATGCAATTTAATATATTCCTTTCTTTACATGGTGTTTTACTAAAAAGAAATTGTACTCATGCTTGTGTTTATCAAAACTTACAATCAATACCTGTAGTAGGAGATGATTTTTGCTCATATTTTAGGCTTTACTATCTTAAAAAATTGCCACTGTGCTTAACTGCATCATTCCCTTTACATCTCCTGTACATCTCCTATTCAAGCATTTCTTGACTACTATAGCGCTATTACAGCACTTCCTCTGTTTCTATTATAAAAGCAGATTTCAGTAGTTTTCTTGAAACTTCGGCTTCTATTGGCGGTTTTAAAGAAACATGACTAAAAGAGGCTGTCCGTTCCTAAAGGTGAGGCAGTGAGTACATTTCTGTCCATTCTCTGTTAGGGGCTTGCCTGTGATCCATGTTTCAGTGCTGCAATGCTGACAGTTGTCCAAAAGTGGTGCTGTTTTGTATAAGGAAAGAGAACCTTAGTGCAGCTGAGAAGTCATGGGAAATCTGTAAGGGACTCGGAGGTCAAACTTAATTCTGGTTGCTCCAGCTGGCTTCCCGCTGTGTAATCTGCTGTGAGAAAAGTTCCAAGAAGCATGAAGTTTGGGACAAAACAGAACTCTGTATGCGTGATAGGCACCAGCCTGTCCATGTGTATGCAACGTCTCAGGCTGGAATGCAGATAGGAAACAGCTGGCCCATATGGTGCAGCTAACCTTCAGTCTCAGCTTTGCAGAACCTAATGGACCCAAAGTTTAGTGCAACGTGACTGCCTTGTCCTGTGTATGGGCTTGGTAATGCTCATTTCTTAACAGAGCGTGCAAGGGGTTGGGGATGAGTCAACCAAAACCCTTGAGAAGAACTGAAACACTCTGGCTTTGCCGTCTTGCCTCCTCTTTGGTTAAGAATTCTCACTCTGGAAGCTTCTGAATATTTGAGAGGTTTCTGTGAAAAAAGCAAGTTCTCAGTGTCCTTTTATCTACTGTCTGAAAATGCAACTTGCTTAAAGTAGGGAAGACTTCTCAAAATTCTTGCATACAAAGTATGTCAACCTAATATTAGAGCATAATTTGTTTGAATGGCATGGTATTTTTTTAAAAAAGCAAACCAATCTCAGTATAATCACTCTTCTGAAAATGCTGTTGCTAATACAAACATCTGATTTGTCTAATTCATATTTAAATAGACAGTGACTTGAATGCTACAGGATCCAGTATTTCTGTAAAAGATAAGCAACTTCTTAATACAGAAGCAGTATTCATTTTACTGAGCTCATTTAGAACTAAGGTGCCAGAATATATTTCTTATTTTTAGGGAGTATCTCTGTCATAACACCTCGAAATCAGTATTACATGCCTACTAGCTTCACTCTCCCATCAATATATTTCAACCTTTTTTAATTTTGTATTTTTTTAACTGTGTCTGATCTGGTTTAGAAAGGCACTGTAAGGTCCTTCTTCTAGGCCAATCCTTTTGCTTTCCTCTGTGCCCGCCATCCAAAAGGCACAGATTAACTTTATATTTTGCAGTTAGCGAGTGTGGTGATATTGCATAGATAAAAGGAGATTCCTCTCTAGCAAGCATGATTTTCCCAACACTGTCAAAATTCAGCTCTATGTCTCCTGTGGACGACCAGAAATTTTTTTGCCTGAAACCCCTGTACTTAATGAATAAACCTCTTTCATCTCCTGTACTGTCAAATAATAAAAATCCCCTGTGTGTTGCCATTCTTTAGGCACAGTGTGAAGCTGCAGAGCCAGGAGGAAGGAGCCGTCTTCTTTCTGTCCTTAAGTCACTGACTCTACACCTGAGTATTGTGATGTTTTAGGAGATCTTAAGCCATAAATATGGCTTTTGTCTTGACAGAAGTCTAGAAGCTGCCCATTCTTTTGAATGCATTATAAAATATCCTGACACAAGATGGATGGAGACATAAGCTGTAAATCTGTATCTCATTTCTTAGGTAAAACTGCTTAAAGAACTGTACTTTGTGTGGGTATTGTTGTAGTGGTGGTTTCATTGTTTTAAAGACCAAGCTTACAGTTAAGTTAAACACGGCTCACAAGCTTCAAAGCTCTGCTAGTGACTGATGTCCCTTTTGCAGGACAGGAAGGGAGCAACTCCTAAACAAACAGGGTAATTGCAGTGTCCTGAATTTCAACTCAGTGGTAGCTTTCCTCTAAGTTTTAAGAGGCAGGTAGGATCTGGGACAACATACAAAGAACATGCACTTCCCTATTCTTTCACCACTGAAAGTGTGTGTGTTGCTGGGCTCCCCTCTGCCCCCCACCACGCTCCAACTTCAGAGATGTGTACAGGAGAAGGCTCAGGAAATGCTTCAGATACTGAGAGTTCTCTGTTCTCAGCTTCTTAAGGCTGCTTTTTAAGCCTGTTCCAAATGTGAACCATTTTTGTGGGCTTTTGCCAGGGGAGGGGAGGATGTTTTTAATTTAAGAATACCATTCCATCAATTAACTTCTGGTTTTGAGCTATGTGGAATTTTTCATCTACTTTTAGCATTGTCAGTGTTGTTGAAAGCTCGGGAATAGAGGTGGGTTTGGGCCTTTATATATGCTGCTCTAGATACCAATAGGTTAGACTTAAGAGTTTTCCAAGCCTTAATCTTCTTCAGCAGTCCACCTTTATTAGAAATTTTTGGAAGTGTATTATTATGAATCTTGCCACTTGATGTCACTGTTTGTTCTATTTTCTTGCTGTTCTTATTATTAACACAGTGTGGGTCCCAAAATATATATGTGCCAGTAATAGTGTGTGAGGTACTTTGAAGTGCTGTGCAAAACAGGAGAGGTGGGATCAAGTATATCTCAGGATTTTTTTCATGTACTGTGATGGGTCAGGAGCTGCTGCTCCATCCTGTGGAGTGACACTAGATTTATTTTTTTTATTTATTTTTTTTCATGATTCAATGTTTTTTCTAGCAGCTCAATGAAAATTTTGAACTTGATCTCTTCATATGTCAAGATCTTATTTCCAGGAGATGATATTAATATTTTTATTTCTGTCCAGATTTGTATTTTATGGACTACTATGTCTTTTTATCCATCATCAAATGTTGAGTGGTTTAATATTTTTCCTTCTTTCAGGTCTCAGTGGAATAAAATGTATATAATAGTATTTGATCAAACTGCTATAAATGGGTGTGATCTACTGGCCTAAATGGTCTTAGGTTGTTTTGTCTGAGTGTTATTTTTTTGTTTTGTTTTCCAAGTTGCTATATTGTAAGAAAATGGTACTTCTGCATTGAAACCCTACTGCAAGTTCCATGGATGTTGTTGTGCAGGAGCATCTTGGAAGTAGTTATTTGCCTTGAATGTGGTCAAGTCATAGGGCTCTGACTGCTGAAACCTATATTGGAACAGGCTTCAGTAGAGGTAATCCTTTCTATTGGTTTCAGACTATGCCTATTCATAGGTGTAATTTACTAACTGCTTCACTCTAAGCACTTGGCCACTATTTTGCGTCTGTGAAACTTGCAGGTTAAACTTTGTGGAAATAGTATGTACAATTATTATTCTTATTTGAAAAGATCCAATTATATGGTGAACAATACAGAAAATACATGAACTCAGGCAAATACTGTCACAAAGAACTTTTTTTAAATGTGTGGGGGGGTTTGGGGTTTTTTTGTTGTTTTTTTTTGTTTTTTGTTTTTTTTTTTTCCTGACACCCAGAATGTGGTTATGTAGGGTTACAGAAAGGTATTAATGCAGCTTAGTAAGTGCTTACCAGCTGAGCTGTGCTGACTCGCTCTGGATGCTCTTAGGCCATTCAGTCTGCCAAGTGTGAAGTACTAGTTTAGCTTCTTGCTGTTTTATTTTGGAGTAGAAAGTAGCAAAGAGTGTGTATGTAACTAACTACTGGAGTCTAGTGTGTTACCTCCTCCCTGCTGCCATTTGAGTCACTTGAAGGTGTTTGGTTGTGCATTTCTGTCTCAATTGCAGGGAGTTATTTTCTGTCATATTACTCCATAGTTAAAACCGAGTTGTGTGCCTCAACTTGCGGTAGCTTCAAAAACATTTTGATCTGAGCCAAGTAAAGATATTACTGAGTTAGAAGTTTAACTTGAGGACAAGAGGGCAACCAAAGTGGTGATTTCTCTTACTGTTAATCCAGAACTCATATGAGTGGGAATGCCCCAGGACGTCACTCTGTAAGGGCATACCTTAGATGGGTCTAGAACTTGGGAGAGGATGGGTAATGATGGTTCTTCACCACAACAGGTGGTAAAAGAGAGGTAGTTAGGTATTGAGCTGTAACTTCTATTCTAGGGTGGCTAGATGAAAAAGAATAGGAAGAAGGATGAAAATGCAGTAAAACATTACCCATTTTCCAACCATCTGCCCATAAATAGGTACGTGTCTGTGTCCTAGAAGAGAAGGAAAATTTCAGTTCGAGCCCTTGACCAACGTGCTTAGAATGACAAAACTGAATTGCCATGACAGCCAGCCTGGCTTTACATGAAGAAACAAGCTTATACCTGCTGCTCTACCAGGCAGCTTTGGCATTTCCATGTAAGGAGATGACTAGTGACAGCATCTTGTATCATGGCAGTTTTAGGGCTAACAAAGCCATAACTTAATAACAATAGTAATGAGAAACTTTGTAGGTTATGTCTTATTTTTTTAAAAAAAAGGTACATAGTGTGCAGAAATGTAGTTTAGGTCAGTAACATATCTCTAAAAGCAGTAAACAAACATGATTTTGTTCTTCCCTTTGGCAATGGAGACAAAGTGATATAGTCAGTTCTGCCTTAGTGCTGCCCAAGTCACATGTTGTCCATGACTCACATCATCTCTACAACTGGCTCTATTGTTCTGTCCTGCAGCAGGATGAAGTGATACCAATTGAAATGCAAGGAACAAGTGCTGCCTTGTCACCGGGGGGTGGGAGGAGGGGGTAAAAAGAATGATTTCTTCTCCTTCCTCAAAGCTATTTGTGACTTAGCATTTAGAAAGGAATACTGTATTTTTTTCTTTCCCTTAGAAAAAAACACAAACAATCTGATCAAACATTGATCATCTTCAGTAGCAATCACTTGCTTATTTGCTACTTATCACATGTGGAATTGCTGCTGTTCTTGTTGATTATATGGGTGTTAGTTGGTTGGGAATGGGAGGTTTAACTGACGGTGAGGGAAACAAGTTCCCTGTCTAGTGTCACAAGCCTTTCAAACAAGCACAGAAGATGCTGTGTGGTGTTAATGTACAAGTGGTGCTGAGCTGCTGTGGTCTTTGTGGAGTGATAGCTTTGAATAGCTGTGGGTAAACACTCTACTGTTTATTCACAGCTTCAGGGTTTTTAATAGAAACAGCTGCTGTCCAGTGGAAGGAAACATTAGTTATATGTTAGTTGTGGTAGTTGGCATCTATTACTGGGAGCTGGAGTATCGATTACTCTCCCTTATTTCAGTTACCATCTCTGTGGGTGTTGGTGGTGTCTCGGATGGCCTTGCTGCATCCACCACGGCTACGCAGTGCTGGCACGGTGCTGGGGGCTGGTTTATGTCTCCCCTTGCGTGTGGGCTTAGAAAACGTAAGCTGTTCTGTGAAAATGCAGGTTAGGGGTAAGACTGGGTATAATGATGAAGTCACCTTGGTTTGATTCTTAAACCTCTTCTTAACATTGTAGGAGGATGTCTTATTGTCTCAGCAAAGCCTTTTGGAAAGTTCTTTCGAGGCAGTGGGAGCTTGTCCCATTGTATTTGGTATGTGTTGTTATGGTCCTTGGAGATGACTTGTTTCCTCCAATTCTTGTAGCCTTTCAGAGGTGTTTATTACTTTTAATATAAGTGGGCAATAGCGTTTTGAGTACTTTCTTACAGCGTACTAGTAGATGCAAAATCTGTTGAAGTGCTATGTAATTGAAATTCAATAGGTATGAGCAAAACAGGCTCTTTCTTGTATGACTGATATTCTAGGAGGAAACTGATAAAAGAAGATTTATTGTCTGAATATAAGCATCAAAAATATAAAATGTTTTATGTTAGAATACTCTGTTTAAAAAAGACTGAACATTTGCACCCTATTATGCTGTAGCCCATAAGCATGCTTTTATTCATATCCATGTAATTATACATTTATGTCCCTGAATTGCTGCAAGAAAGTGTTATAAGATAGCTATATAGCACAGTGTGTGTAATAAGATTTAAGTTTATTGAAAAATAAGCAAATTCTATCAGCTGAGTCCTTTTAAACAATTGCTAAAAATATTTTTTTGCTTTTTTTCTTCTGAACAAGCTCCTCTTAATCTCCAGAGTGATGTTTTTTTGTGACTGCTGTATGCTTGGAAGACAGAATACCCAACACCTTATAAATTCTTGCTGACAATTGACCTAAATCTTAAGATTTGTAAAGTGAAGTAATTACTGTACTTCTAAGTCATGGTACACTCATCTAAATTTTTAGGAAAGTAGGTTCTTTCAGACTATGTGACAAGGCTTCAAATGTCAAAAGAAACGTCCTATTCTTGATGATTTCTTTAGTTTTGGTATCTAGGCAGGTGTATTCTGATCAGACTGTAACATGCCTTGGGTTAAATGGAGTATCCTGAGACAGAAGCTAAGAGGCCTAAAAGTTTCATATCAAGGCACATGCAAAATATAAGAACACATCTTTTGACTTTGGCATGCAATTTTATTATCTCTTTTATTTGAAAACAGTGCAGTAATTTGAATGTTTTTCCTTATGCTTCAGAATCTTGTAACATAAGCATAACTGTGTGGCGATATATTTAAACTTTGTTTCTAACACTTGAAAACAGATTTGTGGAAATCTAGGATGATGTATACATGTAAATACCACCTGGTAGGAACAAGTCCCTTGGGAAGAAGCAGCAATGTAAAATACTGTGTGAAAATAAATTTGGAATAGATAGCAGGACAAGCAACAAAGCAGCTGAATAGACAAAGTCCAGATGTGCATTTGCAATACAAATCTGAGTAAATTATAATTAGAATATGCAGACCAAGTTCATGCAGAATCAAACTCTGCTACAGTTTTTGTTGCTAAATTTCTTTGTTGCTAAAATTCTGAAGTTATGGATGTCACATTGCCATGCATTTTGCCATAGGTCACCTGCTCTCTTTTTTCTTTTAAAGAACAAGAGTTAATTCTGTGTCCTGCTGTGAAATGATTGTTTTTCAAGATCAAGAAATTCCTAGGGAGCAAAGCTAGCGGAAAAGAGAAATGGCATTGCCAAACCTACTCTTTCCTAGTCCCATGTCTGGTCTCCTAGCATGCGAAAGAAATCCAGAATCTGTTTTTAATCAAAGTCCTTATTTCTGTGTTGAAATAACAGCAGGAATAACAACAGAGATAATAGAAGAGTCCTGTCCATACGAGGTATCTACTCTTGATTATTCACAACTAATGTGGGATCATGTCCTTATACTTTGACATCAAGTTGCAGCTCTGACTATTTCCTTTCCTCAAAAATTTCCTTGGACTAAGCAAGGCAGATGTGATGTTCCCCCTCTGTGAGGTGCTGCTGCATATTTTACCCTACATGCACTTTACTGTTCTGGCCCCAGAGCAAATCTATCGGGATCCATCGTATCTGACCCTAGGGAGGCACAGAGCCTCTTAAAGGGTCTCCCTTATCAGTAGTTTTGCTGCAGCTTTTTGCAGATTAATGTAATGAGAGCTCAGGACTTAACAATTAAAATACAGAACCCCAAATCCCACTACTAGTTCATGCTTTCACCACCTATATGATTCTTTCTATATGATTATTTCAGTATAAAAAGACAACAGTGCCACTTAACTCTGCTCAGTGATCCAGTTTATACAAAATATAAAATACCAAGGTACTTTCAGACCTTGGTGCATCAAACTGAAGTTATTTGATGACCTTCTATATTGTTTCTTTGTGGACCTGACCTGGATGGCCTGTTGGCTTGACTTTCCTACAAATCAATAGAGCAAATGGAGGAAATGACTCTTTAGACTAAAAGGTTTTTCTGGTCCCATGCTCAGCTTCTCTGCAAATTCAGTCTTGCTTTGTTTGTGTTTTAGATATAATTTCACGTTAATCAGTTTTGACAAACCTGGTGGTGTGCTTTATTGTGCTGGGAACTCTATTATAAAGGCCTCTGGCTTTCCAAATGTACCAACTTCTGTGACACTAGATGCTGAACAAATATCCCCAAATATTGTGAATTCTTATGCCATGACCATTAACAAGGATTATCCAAGAGGTTTTCATAAATTACAAAATGTGCACAAGTTAATTTATTACTACAGTCTTCCAAATTGACTTCAGTGTATTATCTAATCTCCAGAGTAAGGGGAAGGAATACTTTTTCATTTAAAAAACCTGCATGTCTGCTGTGATAAAACAAGTATGCTGTGTGTCTCTTGAGTCACAAGAGAACTTAGGTTGGATGGGAGTTGTGGAAGCTATCAAGTCAAACTGTACTGTCCAAGGCAAAGCTATCTTCAAAGTTAGATCCAGTTGTTCCTGTTGAGTTTTACCAGCCTCCCAGGATGGAGGGTCCATAGCTTATTTGTGGGGAGGTTAAATACATATTTTAAAAATGCTCTCAAAACTTGTCACCAAAGCATGGCATCTAATCAAAATAATGGATGAGCAGCTGATAACTGAAAACGAGTGATCCAGGCTGTAGTAGCTTAATAAGTAGGTTATGTCTGGAGAGCGTCACACAAAAAAGGTGCAGCCTAGACACCTAAGCAAGGCAGAAAATACACAGGAAGTAATTTCTGCTCTTATCCATGCCAAAATAAGTATGGGAAGAAAATGATGGAAGAACAACAAATCGGTCTCTAAATCATCTTCAATTCTGGTTTGGCTACACTGATTTTCACAGAACCAGAAGAGCAAAATAACCTCTCTTTCAAAAGGTCACTAGCACAGACTGGAGATGGAAGGCATGAGAAACAGGAAACACATGAAAATGTGTTTTGATATCAAGTCTATTAATATCAAAGTTAAGGTATTTATAATCTATTTAGTTATTCATGAGTAATGCAGTAACTTCAACCTCAAGAGTTTTATTAAAGGAAGACTGCAAAAATATAGTGCATTCCCAACTCTGTAAAAGCCTCCACTTAATGGATTTAATTTAATTCATGAGTTAATTATTCAACTTTACCTCAGGATTTTTTTATATAAGTCCTTTTTTTATTTTTTAAATTCTTTTCTCCTCCAACTTAAGTTCATAAAAAGTTCATATCAGAGCATGATAGCTAAAATCCTGGGCCTTACCAATATCATGAGGTGATTATTTCATTCCGTATCTATAGAGCTCTTGAGAAGAGCCCTTGCTGCTGCCAGTGATGGCTGTTAGCAAAGTGTACGGAATGAAAGGTTTATTTAGAATATAAATATAAAAATATGTAAACTAGAACTTGATTTTGGAAACCTCAGTTTCTGACTGTCTAGTTCTCCAAAACGTTGCAAGACTGCTTCATGTCTGTTTTTATCTTCTGAGGTCTCATCTCAATGCATGACCTGGACTTCTGTCTGTATGATGTAGGCCTAAAAACTGTGCTATCCTCCAAAGATTTTCAACGATGGCCTCCTAGAAAATATAGACTGGGAAAGCAGCAGGCTGAAAACTTTCATACTCAGTTGTGATATAACTGGCCAAACTCAATAGATTTGTCTGGACAGCAACAGTGTTTGAAGTAAATGTCTTAAGATTTTTCAAGATAGGAGTGAATAATGAAGTTCCTTCTAAGGTCAGATAACAATAGAATAAGAAGTTGGCTGGAAGAGACCTCTGGAGGTTATCTAGTTCAATCTGCTGCTTAAAATGGAGCACTTGACCTTGCAGCCTCAAACTTCAAAGGATGGAGATTCTACAACATCCTTAGGCTTTACTTCAGTTTCACTCGCCCTTTCAGAGGAAGTTGTTCTTAAATTCTAGCTTCGACCTCCCAAATATTCAGTGCTTCTTGACTACAAATATGCCTAAAGTCTGTGCTGCTCAGTGATGAGAAAGAGAGGGGAAAAATGAGAAACCGAAGTTCTCATGTCTACCTAAACTGGATAGCTGGATAGCATACTTGGAGTGGGACTGTACTGCTAAATGTCTTAATATCCAGACTAGTAAATATTCTCAGATAAGTGTGTTCCTTCTAACTGTGTAAAATATTTACATAATAATTGAATAGGTTGGCAATATTCCTTCTCCTCTGAACTTGGTAATTATCAGCTGGGTTCCGGTTCTTTTGAGTGGGTAATGTCAAAGAAGAGAAAAAAAAAAAAAAAAAAAAAAGTTTTTAAGGTGATTCACACATAAAGGGGAAAAAAAAGTTCATTTTAACTCCTAATCTGTATTGCACCTTTAATTAAACAAGGGGAAAGCTGTCTTGAGTTTTCTCTAATAGCTCATGGGACAAAACTCTTTTGTAAAAAGGAGGCTTGTTAAAGTGTATTGACTTGTTTTCATTTCAGTGCCAAGTCTTCAGAAGAGAAAAGAATTTTTTCTTTTTCTTGCAGTGTAAATAGGATGCTGGCATCATACAGGACAGAGGCTGCCATACAAATCATACATGTGATCTGCGAGAGGAAGCGCTGCCCACACATGCAGTGCAAAGAGGCTAAAAGTTACTGATTAGTCAGTCAGAAGAAACAGAGTATCCTCAGAAAACTGTGTGAGAATGACTTCATCTGCAAGCTGTAAACAGGTTGATTATAACAGCAGGAATGCTTTAAAAATTATAGTCACATAAATACTTGGTCTTTTAAAATTGCTTCCAGTATAAGTAAAAGTAGTTTGTTTGATGGGCTTAGTATGTTAGTGCAGTGATGGTCTGTAGAAAATCTGTATGAAAAGAAGCATATCTTCTTGAGGAGGTTTCTAAGAATATTAGGTTGTCATTAACTATTGGCCATGCACAAAACCTGACATGTAAATAAAAGGGAAAGTAACATAAGGCTTCACTAGCGTTCTGTGTGGCAGCTGGTGTAACTTCTTATTTTGATAATCTTTTTTTCCTTTGAGTAAAATGATCATCTCAGCGGTAAGAGGAGTTTAGTGAAGAAGTGAGATTCCGAAAGACTGCAAACCATTAGCATAGCAAATACATGTGCGTGTTTATTATGTTTTTCCCTGTGTAACGCTTTGTATTCCTGTTGTCTTGTGTGTTGTTGTGGGTTTTTGGGGTTTTTTTGTTTGTTTTTTACACATTATTAGTCTCTCCTTCCACTCTTTCCTATAATAATAAGATTTCCTGGATATGGACTGGTTTTATGGGAAGTATGTTTGTGGCAATCTACTCTTTCCACACTCTATTAGTTAGCCTATGTGTCCCATGTAACCAAAATCTCTGAATTAAAAATAAATTTTCAGGCCATTGGATATATGGTTCAGGATGGTATTAGTAGATTAGCAAAATCAGAGAACCTTAAGTATGGTTCTGCACTCTTCTCAGTTAGAAATAGCAAGGTAACCCTGCAGAGGGGCATCTCTGCTTCTCTTTTGAGGGCTACAGTGACCTAAAGCAGACTCCCTGCAAATGCCAGCTGTGCTGCTTCCTTCCCCTGCAAGGCAGGAGGACAGCAGAGCTTTCCTCACCACTCAGATCAGGCTCCTCATGCACACACAAACAGACAGAGCAAAAAGCGACAGACACTGAGTTTCTCCAGTGGTTTGTTAAAATGCAGAGTCTGCAGGAGCTCCATATAGGTGCTGGAGTTTGCATATCATTTGTGCTTTAGGATGGAAAAGTAAGGAAAACTTGCCAGAGATTTTGCGTGCTTTCTATAGATCCATAGGGGACTTGTTTCCTGTGTGAAACAAAAAAATGGATAATGGTGAAATGGAAAGGATTTGATCTTGCTTGTTTTCCACTCAACACCAATGAGCTACAGTTCACCTCAGACTGGTTTCTGACATCTAGTCTCTGTTTACAGATCATGGATGAGCTCCCCTCTCCAACTACTAAGTGATTTGTGCCTGTCACCAACGTGCTCATTGCATTGGCATTGCTGAACAGCAGCTACAGTTCTTCAAACCAATACCAGCAAATTGAATGAGTAGTCACAAAATGAGATCATTTTATGAAGTTGAATTTTTCTTTATCAAAGGGCACATTCCAATTACAAAAGACTACAGTTCAATATGGTTAAAGAACAGCTATGGGAACCTTGCATCCATTAGTGCCAATTAAATAGGAAAAATTTATCAGTAAAAAGAGAAGAAGGCTGCATGGGTTACTTTTCCACAAACTAGTCTGGAAAGTAAATGAGAAATAGTTAGACAGTAATTTAATACAACTACTGCACAAGTCTGAAGAAATAACATTTGGCTGTATATGGGATCAATAATAGAAGGTCTTAAGATTAGTCTCATTAGTCAGAATAATTAAGATCTGCCATGCAGTCACTTTTTATACAAAGAGCAGAATGTTATGCAATACCCTGAAGTAGCTGGAGTCTTCTACTCCAGGTTTTGTGAAGGTTTTATGTTTTCAGCTTTGGAAAACAGTCTTAGTCTTTGGGTTTTCCTGTCAAAACTGAAAAAGAACAAAGCTAACTGACAAATAGTCTGCATTCTCCTAGCGTTTTTAAAGTGAAGGTAAATGCTTTGGAATGAATGAAGCAAGTATGTACTTAAAATTGGATTCAAAT
>VZSV01000017.1:4566388-4586852 GCA_013398735.1 Nothocercus julius
TTTTTTTTTTTTTTTTTTTTTTTTTAGCTTGCTGTTTTTGCGTTGCTGTTTTTACACCTAGGTATAAGTTTTGCCTTTTGTGTGTTTTTCATTTGTAAATGGAATCAAAAATGCTGGATAGTTTAAAGTCAATGGAGACTGACATGCTCACTTAGTTAGTAATGGGGTCATACGATCTACTTACATCTAGCTCTGCTAAGTGGTTGGATGAGTGCTTGGACACTAACTCATACCTTGTCTCACTCACTGCCATAGCCTTGCCTGATATTTCTAATATTTCTAAGTCTCTTTCTTCATTAACTCATTTTTTTCAAACTCATCAATTTGCCCTCATAGGTTGCAGGTGTGTGGGGTTGGGGTAGGATGAGGGGGACAGTTCTTGTTTGTTTGGTCTTTTTGTTTGTTTTCTCTTCTTGCTGACTAAATGTGCTCCTCGACGTTCTGTTGCTCATGTATCTTAAAGGTAATAATGAACGTAAACATCACTGCCCTTCAGAGAGCTTGGAGGAAGCTTTTTTTAATATTATTGGGTTAACATATTACAGAGGTTCTTCATTAGATCTGTGCTGCCAGTGTACAAAGGAAATTAGTAATCATCAATGAGGCTGATGTGCATCTGTTTTTTATGCAGCTCATTTATGATTGAAGGAAAAGTATGCATCTTTAAATATTTCCTTGCTGTAAATATCCTTTTAATTTGACGTCTCAATAGCTTAGCTCCAATAGTTAGAATGTCTAAAAAGCTGGATCACATCTGCCACACCCATATAGACTAGATGAAGCTGTTCTCTCAGAGCTACATTTTGTGACTTTTGTTTAGAGAGAAATATATGTACATATATATGTATACTTTCCATGTAAGGAGTATTGCAGTTCTGGCTTATTTATCAAAGGTGCAGTGTCTAGGAAATATCTGAATCCTCATCATATGCACGTGCACGTACTTACTCCCTGCCTCTTAACCTAATCATCCAAAAGCTTTTGAGAATAAGCGCAGAGTGGTTTCTTGTCTGCAGCAGCATTCTTGGAAAGGGAAGATTCCCTGGTGAATTTGTTATTACACAGAAGTCCCACCCTCATGAAACTGCTGTAGACACATAACAGGATTACTGTTCGAGAGTTTGCTGGGATGTAAGTAAAATTGTTCCAGTTGGTCAGAGGCAAGCATCTTTCTCTAAGGTAAGAGAATGATCTCTCATACGCTTCAGGAGAAATAAGGAAGTATTTCTATTTTATTTGTGGCAAAGAAAAATCCTTTAGGCATTCTAGTACCAGTTCAGTTCATAGTGGCAAAGATACAATACTCTTATTAAAAACTCTAAAGCTTGCTTTGTAAAAATCTTGTGAGCATTAGTATATTTGCATTTAAACAGTGAATAGAGGTTGATTGTTTTACTGCCTGGGGAAAACATGTCATTCACAACCTTTAAAAATGCCATAGAAGCCTTTTTATATTGCTGAATTTATGATTTTTGAGATTATGATTTCTAAGAGAGAAACTTAACAGGGTTTTTGGTCACTCAGCATTGTTTCCTATTATAACTTCATACTTCATAAAAATGTCAAATTTCAGTTTTAATATACGCTTCATTGTGTGCTATAGCTTGAAAAAGGCATGTTTTATCCCTGAATTACTATTTTGATGCCAATCATTTGTTATACTAGTATCAGACCCTTTTTAGAAATCTTTTTAAGTTTTTAATTAGCTAATGTGCAGAAAACAAATTAGCCAGATCTAATAACCTAATGGCATAGCAGCTTTCTCAAAATTTAGAGCAGTCTAATCAATGTGATGATAAATGAAATGATCCGAGGCCTTCAGGGCTGAGAGTTAATTGAATGACTGGACAGTGGTGTGTGTGTGCGTGTGTGTGTGTGTGTATATATATATATCTATTTTTTTTTTTAAAGTGGTTTGTATATCCCTAATGGAGAGCTTCATTTTATTCTTCCTTAAAGTAATTGCACATTTATCCTTAATTGAGCTTCCCTCATTTTATCCAGCAGGTTGCTTTTAGGCAGGGCAAGGGTCTTTGACGTTTATGCTTTGGAGAGTTAAATCGTCAATATGATTTATAGAGCATGCATTTATAACTGTAAGTGACTAAAAAAAAAATTTAACCTGCTGCACTTAGAATTTGTAAGTCAGTTAATGTTTTTAAAAGCAAAGTAACATTAGAGTGAAGTACCTCAATTTATGAAATGTATTCTATTTCAGATGCACTTTTCTTTCCACATTACTGTATGAGGAAATACAAAATTAATTTTGTTAGTCTGTTTTCTCTGCATGAGACCAGCTACAGCATAAATGATTTACTCCCCAGTCAGCTTGGTGCAGGAGACTATGTAATGCGATCTAGATAAGTCATTTCTCTTTCTAGGTCTCAGACAGGAGAAATGCCAAAACAATTATTAATGTTCCTGTGATCACCCCATGTCCCCAAAACTTGGGAAGGCCTGTGGCTGGCCCACACCTCCTCCAACGGCCCCTCTCTGGAGAGCACATGGTGAGAAGCACCTGCGTGTTTGAATGCCAGCCATGCCCATGGCCTTGTGATCTGGGGGACAAAAACAAATATTCCGGGAGGCCTGCTGTTGGGCCCTAGAAATAGAGATGGAGTCATTAAGTCATGTTTAAAGGGGGTCACAACCAGGACACAGTGAAATGCAAAGTTAAAGCAAGGACAGGTACTCCGTGCTGTCCGTGGTCCACCCGCTTGTCTGTATTGTGACAAGCCGGATGGGATTTTGGCATCCTGTGCTTTATTTCAGGTATGCTTGATAAATTGAAAAGAAGACGACATTACGACTGGGACATGCTTGAAGCTGTGCCTGAACCTCAAATAGAATTTTATATACAGGAGTCTGAATGAGACTCTGGCATTAGCAAGGTCCCAGGAGCCCGCACAGAGTGGTAAATACCTGTGCGCAGTGCGTGCCGCGAGCTAGCGGTGCTGCGTACTGTGACATCTCACACTTCGTATTTCATGGGGTCGGTCTTGGGTTCACATACATTACTATATAGGCGGAGTGGGGGCAAATGTAAATTGCAGGAATTACTGTCCTTGGATCAGTGAGGCAGCCCTAGCTTTGTCTTACCAAAGCTGGCACCTCTGCTGGAGCAAACCTAGACATGACATGAGTTCAGAATGCGCCTTGGCACAAGAGCATAAGCCTGATGGCAGGATGGGATCGACCAAAAACGGTGGGATGGGGAACAACAACTGCATGCTGAGGTATTCAATTGGTGTTAACTGGTAAAAGTGTTACGTGGTCAGACAGGGTTTGGAGCTTGAGGTCAGACAGTGTGAAACCTAATGGCGGCTTCGTGAGAAAGCCCATTTGCAGGAACACAGATTTTTTTGGTTTTTTTATTGGTAATTCCATGTAATTTCCTTGAAGATGAACAATCTTCATACAATATACCAGCAGTATCATTTTAGTAACATACCACTATCTGCTTATACAGGACTGGTTAGTAACTAATGGCTACTATAAATAAATATAATATAAATCTGTTAACTTCCAAACAGTGATTAAAGTATTTCTGAATGAACTCTCATGCTGGTATTTTGCCTTGTAAACATACTTGCTGCAGATCACCTTCATAAAGAAGGATTTCTTTACTCTGAATTTCCTTTGTATTTCTGAAATTGCTGTATAATTGTTTCACGGTGGTCAGTAATTTCACAAAAACGAAGCTGAGTAGGAGAAAGTTATTCTAGGATAAAAAGGCTCTGGAACATCATCTTTATCTTGTTGTTTTTCATCTCCATTTAGAGGTTTTTCACAAATCTTTTTGGCATCTGGAACAGGACTAGATGCTTAGGTGTGTGTAACTGAACCTCAAGTGTCCTATTGGTGTCTTCCTTTATCTAGAGGTTATTAGAAAAAAACACATTGCCAGCAAAGCTGCTTTCTTCACAGATTCAGTCTGAGGTGGCTCTGTGCCTCAAACTCACTTTCCTGTTATAATCTGGGCTTTTAAAAGGGACGCCACCCTACTTAATGTGAATGTGACTTACATTCTTCATTCCTTTTAAAGTAGTAGTTGACAAAACAGCAGTTGATAAAATGCTTTAGAGGCTGTGGCTATGCAGAAGACTGAGCTGGTGGTTTCAAGCCACTGTACGTGATTCTGCAACTTGCTGGGCTTCATGCCGTTGTCAGTCATGTTATCGGTGTATTTCATCAAACCTAGAATGAATGGGTCAAGTTTGACAGGGTTCTAGAATGGGTTGGACTTATCCATATGTTGATATCTCATTACTGAAGTATTCCCTCAATTTTCCTTGCTTGTTTTACAGTGACTCACTTTTTTGACTGACTTGGATCAGACTGAGGAGATGATCCCTTGGGCGGGGTTGTCAGATGCTATGGAGGATTAGAGGCCTTTCCTGCTGTTAGAGCTTCTGTTTTAAGGAGGTGGTGATGACCCAACACCTTTATTCTTGTTGAAAAAAAGGGCAAAGACTTTGTACAGCCGCAGCTCAGTCCTTGGTTACTTGCTTGTATAGTGGTCTGTGGGTGGTAGGTGTGTGGCTCTTTTGTTTGGTTGGTGGTGTGGTGTGGTTTTTTGTTTGTTTGTTTTTGTTTCCTGCCCCCCCCCCCCCCCCCCCCCCTCTTTTTTTTTTTTTTTTTTTTTTTTTTTTTTTTTTTTTTTTTTTTTTTTTTTTTTTTCCCCCCCCCCCCCCCCCCAAGCAACTGTTTTGATTTTTGACTTGGTGTTTAGATTTTATTTATTCATTTTTGCATGTTGATGCAGACCTGGGGGAGAGACCATACTCATGCTCTTTCCTTGCCTCTTTTGTTTGAATATATTTAAATATCCATTTAGCAGAGAAGAAAGAATGGGCTTCTGCCCATTCTGAGTATAGCTTTCACTTTAACTGATCCCTTTATATTTGTTATTGTAGTGAACATATAAGTCTTAGAATAAAAAAGACCATATGCAGAACTTGCACAAGATATAGTAAAACAAAACTGTTAAGAGAAAATTCTATTATTTTCTTTTACATGAGAAATTTTGTGACTTTCTTTTGTGAAAGGATGGAAAAAGGACTGTAAGAACAAAAATTTTGATTCTTGAAATGCATGAAGAAGCAAAATAAAATACTTCTTTCTCTTTTGTGCCACATGACAGATGTGTATCTTGACATCAAGGGGAACAGAAAAAACACACATCCGGTACCTTTGTGTCATTTTATCTCTTTCTTGTGTCAAGAGTCATCAAGTAGGTCTGTCAGGTGAATCGCATGTCAGTAGAAAAGCACAGTTCCTGTAAGCAGCATCAAATTAGCCTACTTATGTCACTTAGTGCTATATGTGGTGGCATTCTCTGTGTAGATTAGTTTCAGTGCTCTAAATCCTTCCGTTAATATTCACTCACCATAAGCTTGGTTTTTTTATGCATTATTTATCAAGTTTTAAAAGTGTTATGATGAGTTCTAACTAGGCAAAAATATTGGCCCAAAGGTGCTTTTAGCCTAAACAGCCCGCATGCTGAAGCAGAAACATGAGAAATGCTATGAAAAATATGGCAATTGGGTTTACAGATGCCTATGTTATGCTTCTTGGATGATTTTTTTTAACTCTGTCTGTAGAGTCAGCAGTTTTCTTAGATTGTCTTCAGGAGACCAAAGAGCCTAGTGGTTTGACTTCGTAACTTTGCAAAATAAGTCCCGGATGCAAACCAGCAAAACTTTTGCTGCCCAAATGGAGACCAAGAAAATAATAAAAGGCCCTTGCAGATGCTTCTGCAGATTGTTGTGCAGATTCAAATTGGATCATCTGGCGGCTGAATGTACATCAGTAATACACATCTTTTAGGTGTTTGGATGATATCCCTGAAATAATCTGAATTTGTAGCCCAAAGAAATTTTAAAGACTCTGAGGGGGATTTGGATTAGGTAAAGGAGTAGAAGTATCAAAGAAGATTTTGCAGAGAACTGATAAAACTGTCTGTTTTCTCATGCATTTTGGTTCTGTTTCAAATCAGAACCGCAGGCAATAGCGATGGAACCAGGGAAACAAGCTTTGCGTTTGCACTCTCATGTATCTCATTTAACACTGCTATGAAAGGGAAAAAGCCACCTGCTGGAAATTCACGTAGCAGACTCAGCATGGTTAGTTAAGCATTTGTTAAGAGGAAATCGCTGCCTGTGTGCATGCGACCTAAGTGATGTATGTATTTGATTATTCAATTAAATGTGAGCAGGCACCCTGGTCGGAACTGTTGCCTCAAGCTATCCATTACATATCAACGTTGAACGAGCTAAAGCTAAGTGTGTGAAAGCAGTTCTTCAGAATAAATCTGAATAAATGTCAATTCAAGTCTGGATAAGTGGTATGTCTATACATATGAATATATACGTACAAGCTGATAGGCAAAGATTTAACCGACAGGTATGCTGGCAGAATTCAGCCCCTTACATTAAACACCTCCGCCAAGGGATGTTTAAATACTCCAGGAAGGAAATTGTTCAGGAGGAGCTGCCAAAGCTGAGTGTAAGGTAGCACTGGTGACAGTGAAGTGTCACCTTCTTAATTAGTAGTTTGGTGATTACAGCCTGAATGTAAGAAATGAGGTACTTCTGCACCCTTCTCAGTCTGATGCAATTTTAACTCCCTCCTTCATCTGTCATAGAACAGCTGTGAACAGGGCCACATTTCGGGCAAAGAATAGTTAACATCTGTAGCAGTCAGCTCACACTGCCCCTCATTGCTTAAATCTTTCTTCATGAATTACATTGTACTACATTCTATTCTGTCAAAGGCACAATTGAAGATTTAACCACAATCCATATATTCTTAGCATTCAACTCTGTACAGCTGTTATAATAAACAAAAAATGAATAGGACTGAAGTGAAACTGGGAGGAGGTGGATTCACAATAGCTCCAATATTGAAATATCCCTTAACACCCCCTCCCAAAAAAAAAATATCATTTAGAATATGTGACATTTGTGTTGTGAACTAAAATGTGTGATTTGGAGAAAATGAATAAAGTTTTCTGGTCATTAGTGAAGTTTTAAACTCCTATAGGAATAACTCAGAGCTGATGTAATGCATGACTTGAGGGAAATTATAAATTGCTGGAGGATATTGTCATAGACTTATCCACAGTTGTGGTTTAGAAATACACCTAATGTTGACTTTGTAAAGCCTGTTGGTTTGTGAGTCATTTTTAAGGCACTTCATAATCGTTTGAAACTCACTTTTGAATCTTATTGACAGATTTCTCATTACAGAAAATATTATTTGCTTTAGCAAATAAGCTATTTACTATTCCATTTTAAATGACATTATATGGAGTCCCCAGATGCATGGTTTTGAAATTATAAAATTAAAAGTTTGGATTTTTATGTATTAAATACACACGTATATATATTTGATAGACAAATACTCTAAAAATGCAGTAAGGCAAGCCTTTAAATCAAGGAATTGAAAGACTCATGGTATTTTATGAAGAGCTGTGTACATTCCATGAAGAAACCCACCTTGTTCTATTTCTGCTATGAAGCATCTGCTTTAAAAGCATGTGAAGCTTCTCTAAACAGTCTTTAATGCTTCAGCTGTTAAAAATGCAAAGCTTTTAAAGATTTGGATATACTCATACAGGTGAAATGAAAACAAACTGCTGATGCCTGGAAGTGAAAGGCTTTGTGCTTCCCCTTTATCCTGCTGTGCACCGTGTAAACCAGCCATATTTTCAAGCATCAACCTAACTTTGATATTTGGGAAATTATACCCTGTGACCATTATTTTCTTAATTTAAGCTAAAACAGCAGCAAGGGTTGTTCTGTGTGTGTTTTTGTTTTTTGATTTTTTTTTTTTTTTCTTCTCTCTTGCAAAGTTGCTATAACTATTATGCTAATGCTAGGACTAAAAAGGCAGGAAGAACAGTGCCTGGTCTGGAATTGGGTTCTGTAAATATGATCCTAGTGGCTGAACCTACTTCATTTCCTACACTATATCTCTAATTCCTCCCCTGCCCCCACATTTATTGCAGTAATGTGCAGGTGTACTGGAGACCAAATTCTGCTGCTGGTTGTAATCTCTGTATAATCTCAAAAAGAAAGAAATTTCCAACTCTCTTCATAACTCACAGCTTAGAAATTCTGGAACTTGAAAATTGTTTCCTTCCTAGATCATCTAAATAACTTTGTAGTCTCAATAGTGAAGGTAGTTTTTTTTGGTTCAGTACTGGAGAGAAAATCTTTTTGAAGGGTTGTGGTGTCATTTAACACAGTTTTCGATGCAGAAGGGTTAAGCAAAATGCCTGGGAAGATGCTGAGTATTGTAATTCTGTTTTCAATTAGATGTGATAAAGACAAGAATACAAGAAAATACTGTCAGAGGGAATGGAGAGCTGCTTTAGAAGAAAGAACAGATGGGTAAAATGACATATTTGTGATCCAGGTGATTGGTTTACTAAGCTAGAGGAAATAATGCAACAGAAAGTGAAGCCCTTTAAGTAACGTTCTGTGCGTACCTTTACTGTGCTTTTTTCTATGCATGAGCTACACTATTCCACGCATGAGCTGCATTATTCTGTGGAACATCTGGCATGTTGCAATTCTGAGTGCACCTGCATCCACTCCAGGTGAGGAGCTGTGACTAACCCAAGTCACTGCACACAGTGCGTTAGCCTGGAATAAGGAAAGCATTTCTTACCTCACTGATGCTTTTTTTTGTTTATTCGTTTGAAACTTCTGGCCACATTTAGAATTTAAGGGAATATTTTTTTTTTTAAGGACAGCATGATAGAAGATGCACACACATATGTGCGCACACACACACATATATATATATATAATTTCTGAATTGCATGATACGTAACTTCTCAATAAGAAATAAGAAAATATTGAACTAGTATTGTCTCAAAAGCACATTAAACTGGATTTATTTTTTTCCAAAACAGACATAAACTATTCGCTTCCTTTTAGATTGGTTGATTCCAAGCTTATATTCTTGCCGTGCTAAAAGGAGTTCCTGCAGTCTACTGCTGTTGTACTAAAAGCCGTGCAATGGAGCAGGGCTGGAGAGCTGCCAGGGGACAGTGGAGAGGATCTAATTAGTAAAGTGCTAGAGGGTGTGGGTCAGATGCTTTAGTGTCCGCACAGTTTTCTGTCTCTTGCCACCTATACACTGTTGTGTTCTTGTGACTTCAATATTAAGCATTTGTATCATCAGAGCAGTCTTGTGCTGCTTTGTTCTGCAGCTACACAAGTGGTACTGAGTACAAGAGACCATCACACTAGTCCATTCCTTTCACAACAGCCTACGCACCATTTTCAAGCCACTCTTAGAGGAGATAGAAGAAACAATATGTATTTTGTGACTGCAAATATACTGCTTGAGAATGTTTGTGACTTGGTGCTGCTCTGTGACCTCAACGCCACAAACTGGTGTCCTGCTAAACAGTTTTGCACCAATTTTAGTAGTACCATGGGTAATTATTTGCCAGTCAAGAGAAGTAGGAGACCGAGCAAATGTTGCTTCTGGAAACCTGGAAAATGATAAAGATCTACCCTAAACTCATTTCAGAGCTGTAGAGCAATGTGAAATCTTCCTGAACAATTCCAAAGCACCTGTCTCTCTTCAGTATAAGGTCACTGAATCCAATGGCAAGCAGTGAGCAGCACAAATTCTTGATCCAATTGCTTCCCAAAGCTGTGGCAACATGCTGTACTTTTAAGAACTTTTAAGAATGTACTGCTGTCATATGTCAGTCCTCAATCCAATTTTAGCAGTCTGTGCTACTTTTCTTTAGCAAACGGAAAACAAAACATGAAAGCTTTGGCAATGTTACAGTACTGTCATTCCTCCTTGTTTAGGATGACAGAAGACAGTCTCCCAGGGCAACCGAACTATAGAAAATAACTGTTTACAGTGTGATTAAAGAGAAATAGGAGAGAGGGCCTAGCCTTCAGAACTGGAAGGGTAGGTACTGTGCAGCTAAACCACTAGCAGCTTATACCGCTTCACAGTGCGTGGAAGAAAAGGGAGAAAGAATTTCTAGGAGTTGTAGCATCCAGAGATGAAAAGTGGTTTAAGAGAAGATGTGTCTTTTCACAGATGGTGTTTTTTTTTTCACAGAGAAGATGTGTTTTTGTCAGGGCCATTTTTTTATTGTTTTTCAATGTTAAAATTAAATTCCACTGGGTACAACATAGGTTTTATACAAAACCTAATGCTTTGCTTAGCTTCATAAAGCATTTGAAATTGAAAAGTGCTTTCATAAACAGGAAGATACTTAAAATAATAATAATTCAAGTAAAACTAGTGAAAGGCTGTGGAGATTAGTCTTAGTTGAGGAATGCGAGAAGTCAGGATATTGAGCAATGTTGGTCAGGAAGAATCACTGAGATCTCAAGCTTTCTTAATATCAATGGACAGAGTGTTTTATACTTCGTTATATATAGTACACAGTACCAGATCAACATCAGATCAATGCAGAGCTACTGTTCAACAGAGCAGTCCTCTGATATACGTAGCTTCAACAATACCAGCAATTTATTGGTATGATGTAGGTCAATTTGTGTCTCCAAATAGCTCCTTGGCAAGAAGAACTTTGAGTAGATCCAAGCAGAGAGGGGCAACTAAAATGATCTGCTTGATGATAAGAAAGAGAAGGATGCATAGGATGTGCAATAATAGTAAATTAGTACTGTGAAGTCAGATGGTTTGAGAAAGCAGGAGAGCAGCAGTGAGTTGCTGTTTAAAAAAAAAAAAAAAAAAGAAAAAGTGACAATAAAATTTGCAAGGAAAGAGTGAGCTTTATGAAGCTAATTGCCTAGTTTCAGGCAGGGAACTTCTTGGTGTGCCTAGAAAAAAAAACATGACTTTGTATAAATCATGCAACCTAGTTACTATTTTTATTGTATAGAGGCTGATGTGGTAGTTCTCAAATTATAATCTAGAAAAATAAATGAGAGACATTCCCCTAGCCGAGGATACCACTTGGTTATAGTCTTGGGACAGTCTATTAAGTCAAATAGCTGGCAGCTGACACATCCAGGAAACCGGGTAGCCGTGTCCGCTCCAGGCTCGAGGGTACACCCTTGTGCATAGCAAAGAAGTCTTGGCCCTCAGTCAATATTTCCTCCTCAGAGTCAGCAGAAGCTATATTTGCGTCTTTTCTTCCTTTGCCTAAATTGGTAATATCTACCCTGAATCTCAACCTGTAGTGCGTCCCACAGCAAAATCTTTTCAACGTGGGTGGATCGTGTGAACCTTTTTAAGGCTAGATTCTCATCCTTGCTAGAGTCGTTGCTTTTGATTTGGCAGTAAATTATATCCTGGTTGCGACCTCATCCTTTTAGCTGTTTTGTCGCATCTATTCTGGTGGTTCTGTTTCATTTCAGGAGCGTACTGAATCTGGCTGCTCTTAGACTGTGAGGGTATTTATCTGCAGTGAAGTAATCTGAAACCTAATGCTTACTTGCAGTGGGTGCACACCTTGCAGATTGGTCTTGGCTGTAAACCAGCATGTAAAGAAGCAGATAGAATATAGTTATATTCCCAAAGAGCAGAGATCACAACAGTAAAACAATAAGTGTGCTCCACAGGGATGTAACAGATTATTGGATGGCAGGATGGTTGGATACGCAACCATCAGTACCCGCCAGTTTAAGATGCAGTGATCTTACACCACTTTCAAACTCTGAATAGACCTGATGCTAGAACTGTGTGAAAGCTGAAATTAAGAGTAGTCTGGTCTGTGAACCTGGCTATTAAAGCTTTCATGAAAACTTTTAAAATAGATAGAATGTATGTAGATTATGTTTTTCTATGTGATATCACATATGCATGTGGGATATGGTGGCAGAGTGGCTGAAGGGCTGGTAGTACGGGTGGAGAATCAGTTTGAACTTTCAGTTGATTTCAGGTCAGCTGTGAGTGCTGCCGACTGTGTCATTGCAATGGTATTGAAAGTGGCACGGCATAATGATGGGATTTCTGGGTTTAGGATGGACCTTTTCATCTTCCGGGATTATTTGTTGGGCTTCTTGTTTGTTTGTTATTGCAGATGTCTCTTTTCCTTTCTGTTCCTGGCTTCTGCCTGTCTTTAGGTCCTTATCCTGAATAGTAGAGGACTTACCAATACCTAATTCATTTTTCATTCATACCTAATTCTCCTTACATTATGGTTTCTTTACTATTTGTATCTGTCTAATATTTCTCGATCTGTTAATATCATTTGTGCATGTGTTGTGCATCGAGGATGCATGTGCAACTTTAATTTTCTCCTCTAATTTTCATTATCTTCTCTCATCTTTGTCTTTTATGTCTGAATTCCCTTCAATTTGCTAATAGTTTTTTGTTGCTTTTGTTTTGTCTTTTTTTATTTTTTTTACAACAATGTACTCAGATATACTCAGATGCCTGCAAAAATCTGTCTTGCTATATCCTGCTGTATAATTTTGAGCTAAAGAGTAGACCAAGTATAAGCTATGTAGAAATATATTTAAAATGTCTTTTTCTCTTTTTTTTTTTTCTTTTTTTCTCCTGGTAGATGGTTCCCACTCTTTCTATGCTGACCACAGCAGGCTCTAATCAGTCAGCTTGAAGTATATTCCAATGAGACAGAAAGTGGCTGTGTCTTAGTCACACTGACTGGCCACCCACAAATCCTTCACAAAATTCTTTAAACTTCATCCACTATTTTTATTGTCCTGTGTCCACCAAACAGAGGAACCTGGACATTAGTCACCTCTGTACAGCTGCTTCACAGTGTGTGGAAACATGCTGCCCACATGCTGCTTTTACTACATGAGTTTTTGGAACCTCCATAGCCCAAATTGGGGGGGAGGGGGAAGGGGAGGAGATAAATATAGTTCATATGCGAGTGAGCTCATCACCCAGTATTTTTGGATAATGGGCTTTGGAAAGATTTGCTGAAGCAGTTATATTTAAGTATGTTTAACTTTTGTGTGTATGCAGACAAATATTTGTTATAGTTCTATTTCAGATACTATAGCGTGATAAACCACAAAACCACATTGCCATAGTAAAAGGATGGATATTTAAGCCCTCCTTGGAGTGTAGATGTGCTTAGGCTTCTACCCTCCAGCCCTTGCAACTCTGCATCTGCTAGTAACTAGTTTTTAATAATATTAAAAGCTTATGCCTGGCCACACACCATAACTTAAAAGGTCAATTACAATGGACAAAATTACAAAATGGCAGCTTAAGTCTTTATTTTAACATGTTTTTATTGATTGGTGGCCATGCATCAACACTTTTTCCTCACACAGCATACGAAGTTTAATGCAAAGGATTTTAAATATACCACTCTAATCATATATGTAGCTGTGAAAGTCCTGTGAATGACATGAAAAAAAGAGCAGAATTTAGACTTACTGCTTGTACTTTGTACTATTTTGTACCAGTATTGGTTATGAATATTTGGGTTTGCCCTAGAGGCTATTTCAATTATGAAACAAGGGTTGAACCAAATATTTCTTTCACATGTTACTATTTCTTGGCAACATGTGTCTTTGGCTCTTGTTTCTTGAGTCATGTTTCTTTGATTAACAGGGGAATCCAAGTGGGAAGATGGGCTTATTTCTAGAGAGGGAACCTCGTCCAGCCAATGATCTTCTGTGAAAACACTCTTCCTTTTCCCTCAGGCCTGTATGCTCCTATCACGAGTTCACTCAGTTTTGCTTTTGTATCTGCAGGGATTTTCATCCCTGGGGCTGCTCGTATTGTTTCCTGTCTGCTTTGTTCTGGCACTCCCACACTCCAGCCAGCTTCTTGTCAAATTCATGCGCCTTCTTAAAATACAACAGTGTTTATTGACACTTTCCCAGTTTTCATTTAAGATCAGAGTCACCATCTCCTGCTGTCACAGGTCTCAGTCAGCAAAACTCACTCCCCTTACTAGGAAACTCATCAAGCCAATGGGTGTCACTCACACAGTGTTTTGCAGCAACTTGAAAAACTGTAACGCTTACTAAGCTGATGAGTTATGTAGATTCTCAAACAGTGTTTAATGTGTGCTATCCATCACTCTGTATACTTCACAGATTCAGCAAGGCAAAGTGTATTTTGAATTTCCTCAGCTAACAATATTCAAAATTCTTAGTGCTACGATTCCTTGCCAAGGTACAGAATGTGTGATTACGGCTGTGTTAGGAGTGTGGTCTAAAACACTTTTTTGAAGAGAATCATTGTTTTGCATCTATTTCCTTTGCAGAAAATAGATTAAAGAGATAGTGTAGCATGCGAAGCCTCCTGACTCATAGATCTGAGAGAAAACCATAAAAAAGTAGTTTTTCTAGCCCTCAAAGTGCCAAATGCTAAAGCTCTATCTCAAAGTTTTCTGAGGAGAAACTTCTTCCATATATTCTCCTCATTTGCTAAGTATATATCATTTTTGTAGAATAAAAAAAAAATAGGTCAGGGTGATAAATTTGTAAAGGCACAGGATAAATTTGTAATTTGCCTCTGTATGCCCTTTTATGTTTCCGCTAATAACTAATTTATGTTTCTTGAGTGGAAACACAGGAACATATTGCCTGCAGACTACTTTAGTTAAATAAGGATGATACATGAAACTTCTGTTGTGTATCTTCAGTGCAGTTAAACTTTATAATAGGAAAATATTTCATTTGGAATTACCTTATTAGGGCTGAATCACTGCCAATATTATTTGAGCTTATTGGTCTTACCTCTGCAAAACCTCCAGTAACACCACTAGGAAGCTAGGCCTGACACAGAATATTGTGCTAACATTGAATTCGGTAGATTGAGCTCTCAAATTAGTAATAGTATCTTAATCTATTTTAACTAACATTCATAACTTTATTTTGAACAAGATTAAAGGTCTTGTTATCATGAAAATACATTTTAGGATATGATGACAAGTGCAAGCAGTGCAATGACATGTTCAAGAGCATATTATATACATTCAACTACGGTGTTGCTTTTTGGTTGTTGTTGATCACAACATGTCTAAGTTATACACCTCTTAAATTTTGCAGTTTTACTTGTCTCAGATATTACCCAATCACATTTTCTTTGATATGTACATGTTTCACACTGGCAAGTGAATGCTATAAAAATACATATTCCTCAGTGCTCAATGCATATGTACAGAGCCCTTGCAAGAAGGACATTCATAAATTAAGAATGTAAAAGAATTATTTCTTCAGTAATACATATAGGTGCTGAAAGGATATGCGTTCATACGGTCACTATGACCCAGTGAGGAACCCGAGCATCCTTGGCACACCAGTCACCTAGGGAAGCCCTGGTCTCAGCTCTTTAAACAGGATGATCAGCTGTGTTTCTTAGTTGTTATCATCCGCTCTTTGTTTTTCTATAGTGTTTTACCCATTTTCAGAGCAGAGCTACTCCCCTTGAGTCCCAGAGCTCCTAACCTTTCCTGGCCCAACAGTTATGCTTGTGAGTCTATACCTACCTTGCATGGCTCCAATTTATGTACCTTCTCACAGCTTAACAATGTTCTCACTAAAACTAAGCCAGCCCCTCGCAGATGCACTGCACCAAACTAGGCTTTGAATCACAGCTGAACACCTGGACACAGGTTTGCACCATACTGATTTGTTAAATTGCAATAGAATTTTTTTTAAAAAAGAGGTTATTGTTGGGTATAATCCAACACAATTTATCATAGTCTGTAGGCAGCTATTATGTTTACTGTAGGGCTACAGAACTCAGATGTAAAGATTTATGAATGTTGTTCACTGTGTTCTAATATGTACTTTGGAATAATCTGGAAACTCCAAGGCCTTGGCTCTATTGGATCAATACAAAGTTATGGTAAGACAAAGTATCTTTAGTGTCTTTTGTCCGTAATTATGGTTTGGCAAGTTTAGGCTGTCCTGTTTTTTCTGCCTTCTGCTATGTTTGTGGCATAGATAAATGGTAAAAAGTAATGATTAGAGGAAGTTCCAATCTGCAGTCTCATCTGATAAGCAAGTGCGCCCCGTGCCCAGCCCGCTTCCATGTTTCAGTGAACCGCAGGGTCTTTGGAGGGAAGAACGCGTTTCTCCCGGCCGCCTCGCGGCTGGCGAGCCCCGAGCACTGGCACAGCTTCCTTGCTGCTACCTGCTCTTCTGCCACTCCGCTCAGTCTTTACGCAGGGCTTTGTCTTTACACAGGCTTGTGTAACGAACCAGCTGCTCCCCACACTTTTCACCCTGTACGCCAGTTCATTTTGGAATTTGTCTCAGACAACATATCACGTCTGATTGCTTCCATCCATCACGAAGTAGAACTTCAGAACTCTGCATAACTGTACCAGGAAAAAGTAGGTTATGTACATGGCTGTTTACTGAATACATCAGCTTAACAGAGGGCAACACTTTTCCTTTTCTGTTTTTGGTCATAATCTCAGTAAATCACTTTCCATGTTAATTTATAACTGTAACACAAATCAGCTACAGCATAAGTGTGCATTTCTCTTTCTAGAGTTTCATAATATAGATTGTATCTGTGAAAATGATAATGGAGTTCCAGCTGTCTGAGGAGAATCTTCTTTACATCTCTGTCATTGAGACACTGTTGTCTTTCAAATCATACAATTCCACTTTAGGCAAAGTGGACTTCCTTCGAATAACTATATTTCCTCCCACTCTCCCCCAAGTAGGCATTTGTGCATCTTTCTATTGAATGCTCTTCTTCAGTACTCTTTCTACTCTTTTCCAATGCTTCAGTAACAGCAGAACTCTGGCTCGCCTCTAACAGTTTACAAATCTTCCCTTTACTCCAAAATCAGGATTTTCTCCCTTTGTTCCTTGGAGTTTCGTTAAAAATACAGGTAGTATTCCCAAAAGAGTTACAGATTAAAAAAAAATGAACCAAGTAAGGAGTGCTACTCTTATCCGCTTCTTGTTGACAAAACGATTGCATTTGCAAGACTTGCATCACATTATAAATGACAGCATGAATATATATCCATCTGTTGTTTCTAGCTCATCATACAGACTGCGCATAATCTGATAATAGAAACAATATCTTTGACATACTTCTCTTAGTTTTTTCCTCTTCTTTTCCTCAATTTTGAGGTTTTCATTGCATCATAACATTTAGTCCACTAGTGAAGAATTTGTCAAAACATTTTAATCATTAAGTATCAAGAATACCATCTCTCCACTGGACAACAGTTTGTAAGAGTCAGCAATAACTATATGTTCCTTTTAAATGTAAAAGGTGCAGGAGATGTAGAAACATCCCTTTGATCTTCATACATTTTACCTAATGGACCCTGTGGGTTATGTACATGTGCAGAAAAGCAGACTTCACTGTTTTCATTCACAATCCACTTTGAGTCTCCCTTAGATTAGTGTAACTTTGCGTTAACCCCTGCTAAGTGCTTTACTCTTGCTTTCTATATCTCCTAGGTAATTATGGCAGCCAATGCTGAATCCTTTCTTGAGAGGCAAGCAAGGAAAAGAAACAGCATCTCTCTATAAGCACAAAGGAAGCAGAGCCATTGAGAGCTTGCTGCAATAGCTTCTTTAAAGCCATGCTCAAAAGTATAGAAATGCTAAGTTCACTGAAAATTGGGTGCATGTCAATGCAGGCAAGACAAATAATTCAACCATTGATCCTGTTTAGAAAGGCAAATGTTCAGGGCATGTTTAGAAATACCTACTCTTTCCAATGCAAGGTTTGATTTACTAAAAGCAAGGAGGGAAACAAAAGAGGTGGGGAGGGAGGAACATTGAGGAATATATGACAGTGTTTTCTATACCTTGCCTTGATACATATGTATATATCTAAATATGTGAAGCTCTTTTAAAAGCCTTAATCTGCTCACCTGTGCAGGGTTTAATATGAGAACAGAAATGTTGTAGGACAAACCCAAAAATGTCTTAAGAAACATCATACTTCTCCCTCAGTCAATTATATCAAATTGAAATGTAAATTCAGGTACTAAAGATCTAGAATTAAATCTTAAAAAATCAGGACCTTCTTTACTTAAAAATACATACAAAAGCATGCAATACACACAGGTAGTATTTCTGATGATATAAGTTTTAAGGAATTTGACATCAGAAAAAAATAGGTATCTGTTTCAAGAAATGTTTTAGTATCTCCTTTTTCTGGTTCTTAGAGGGTTTGAGTAAAGAACTAAGCAATCAGGTTTCTTCTTATTTTAATCTAATACATGATAAAGGATTGATACTCTTACATTTTCTTTAATACTTAGTGAAAAAAATTCTAAAATGTTACTCTTGGTTAATTTTAACATCACATTTTTCTCATTTTCTTTAATCTTCAGTTGCTATGGGAGGTATGGGAATATAGCTCATGCCTGTTTTCTGGTGAGATTCAGACTGAGTTTAAGGTGGGGGCAGTTCCTGTTGGAATCCTAAATTCTTAATGCAGCATAAACTGCCTGATGTAATGCTCCATTCTTGCCTGTCCAGGGACTCCATAGAGGTCCTAGTGAGGACTTTTGGGTGCTATGTTCAGACTTCATGGTACTCAGACTAACAATACAGGCTCTTTCCCTTCCTTTCATTTTTCCTAGTGTCTAGCTTATTTTAAAAAACGTATATCTGATATCTTTTTCCCTTCTATGTTACAACTTTTCACTTCTCCTTCAAAATATTTGATGTGTGTTATCCTAGGCCTCTATTCCCTTCAAATCTTTGAATATCCTTTTTACCAGTAAGAAATTAATTGTAGATAATTCTATTATTTGCTTTGTTTTATTATTTTTCTCTCCTTTGTATTTTGAGATAAATTCTCTAAGAAACAGCCATGGTTTTTCAAGCACAACATAAACTCAGAGCTTTTTGTCATATTTTTCTCATACTTATCCTCATTTTGCTTAAGTTAAACATTGACTTGAAAGGCGCTGTGTAAATAGGCTTTATCATTGTCATTTCTGCCATTTCTAGAGGAACTCTAGAAGAGGTGGGAAGCTCTGAACAATCATGGTAGTCAGAGTAAGAAAAGTAGGAAATCTGAGTGAGGAAAAAATGTCTTAGCTAAAATTGGAGAAATGTACTCTATTTTAAAATACCATGCAAGAAGCAAATATTGCCAATGAAAATATCAAGAATGGAAAGAGGAAGAAGGCACTAGCAAGGGATGAATAGTTTATTTGTTCTCCTAAAAGGAAAGCGAAAACTCTTCAAGATGAAAGCTATATGTGTTCTTATTTTCTGCATAAAATCAGCAGTGTATTTCAGTGAAGAATTTTCATAATGCTAATTAATCTAACTTATAAAATGCATCTTTAAGGTCAAATTAATTATCACCCTAACATCTAATCAGCATCAGCCAGGGCTAATTTATAGGAGCCCTAGTTCTCCTATATAGCCTTCCCCTTTCTGAGAAGTCTTCAGAATAGCTCAAGTTTAAGCCAGAGTTTATGACTTCAAGTTTAATAGTCCTTGATCCTTTTGATTATAAATGGACAAAAGGCTGACCCTAGTGTGCTACTTCAGATAACATGACTGGCTCATGTATTGGGACCTTTCTTAATTCATCAGAATTTTGAATCAAATACTAGTAACTTCGAGATACAGCAAGAATAACAGCACTTTCTCTTGTATCTTTTTATGAATATTTATATTGGGCTTAAATGTCTCTTTGCACCCTAGAGGCTTTCTAAGTCTGTAATAGTAGCTATGTTTTATGCAGACGTGCTTGCTCTAAAATGATCTTTTACCTTTACTGCTGCCTGTATTTTTTTTTTTAATCTGCAACTATATTGTCCCATTTTGACTAAAATGAAAAACCTGCATCTATATCACACATTGCTTTTTTGTAATTCTTTCTCACCAGACATGTCTCAAATCTCATTTCCTATCTGAAATCTGGTCAATGCTTGTAGAAAGTCAATCTAAGTTGTAGAACACATCATCTTAGAACCATGTATATTACTAACAGCAATTGTATACATTATTTATAGTCCATAAATAACAATAATTCTTGGAGCCAATCTGTGTTGGTTTATATTGTTGTTGATTTGTTTGGGATTTTTTTTTCTGTTTTGCTTGTTTGTTTTTTCTTTGGAAAACCTTGGTAGTAAGCTTGGGAATACTGAAAATTTCACATAGGAATGAACAGAAAAATTATAGGGAATACACTAACATTTCTGGGATTTTTATAAAATGATCTGCATCTTCTGTATTGATAGATGCATGCTTACTGTAATTTCTTGTAAAAGTAAATTTTAAAGCAAAATTCAATTTCTGCCTCTCTTCATATAACCAAAAATTTATACTAAAATTTTGAAAATCAATGCTAGGAAAAAGGGCATAATCTAACAACAAAGAGTCATAGCAACATGTAATTCAAAGATAAAGAAGAAACACATTGTAGAGTCTAAAATACCTTCCACGTTAGAATCATTATGGTCGCAAAAGATCTTCAAGATCATCAAGTCCAACCATAAACCCATCACCACCAGGCCTGCTAAAACACAGAATCATAGAACGCTTAAGGTTGGAAGGGACCTCTAGAGATC
>VZSV01000017.1:4587237-4641830 GCA_013398735.1 Nothocercus julius
GAGGGGCAGGATCCCCTCCCTCGACCTGCTGCAGACGCTCCTCCTAATGCAGCCCAGGATCCCATTGGCCTCCTTGGCCACGAGGGCACTGCTGCCTCATGGTCAACTTGTCATCCACCATGACGCCCAGGTCCCTCTCTGCAGCGCTGCTCTCCAGAAGGTCAGTCCCCAGGACGGTGACTCCACCACTTCCCTGTGCAGCCTGTTCCAATGCTTCACCACTCTTTCCGTATAGAGTTTCTTCCTGATGTCTAACCTGAACCTCCCCTGGTGTAACTTGAGGCCATTTCCTCTTGCCAGCACCTCTTCTGGAGCAGAGAACAACCCCCGCCTCACTACAGTCTCTTCTCAGGTAGTTGTAGAGAGGAATGAGTTTTCCCCTGAGCCTCCTCTTCTCAGACTAAATAACCCCAGTTCCCTCAGACGCTCCTCATAAGGTCTCCAGCCCCTTTGCCAGCTTCGTTGCCCTTCTTTGGACACGTTCCAGCACCTCAATGTCTGTCTCGTAGTGAGGGGCTCAAAACTGAACACAGTAGTCGAGTATTCACACGGTTCCATATTAACATCAGAATTATCTAAATTATTTTTGCTTACTGCTGTAATGAGTTAAGGTCACTGACTAGATCCTTCTGTATTCCTATTTGGACAGAAATATCTAAAAACAAACTAAAGAATGTAAAGCTGAGGAATCAAAAGGGTTTTTCTTTCACAGCTTTCTGGGACACTCAGTTGCAGGAGCGGGGTGACTAGCTCATTTTGGGCAGCACTTGGCTGTTGCTGCTGCACAGTAGAGAAGCACTTAGCTGGATGAACTGGGGAGCTTGCAAGGCCCTCCCTTCCTCTCTCAGCAACTAAAACATAGCCCGAGATGACAATCCATCCTATGTACAACTAACCCAATGGAAGGATGACATTTGTCTGAAGTTTGAAATTACCTTTTTCCTGTTCAGATTCATGGGTTTACATCCTAAGCCTATCCTTGGTTTTACTGGCTTATGTGGCCAAATTTCATCCACGTGCTGCACAACCCATGAGTTCAACATAAAGGCACAGATTTTGGTTTGTTCTTGGTATTGCAATGATATTTAATTGGTTTATGAATTCTTTGTAGCCATTATATTGATTTTCTTAATATATTTTACAACCATTTATTTAATTAATGTGCATTTTTTCTCTAAGTATTTTTAAGTTAAAAGACTCAAGATGTCTTAATGCAACATGCTGTGAAGCAACTTGCTTGCCAACTTTGCATCTGATTTATTTGATGTTATTTCAATGGTTCTATATTTTTGTGAGAAATTTCCATTTAACTGAAGTGTCTTAAAAGCATTTTTATTTAAATATTTATTTCTCCAGGACTAAGAACAAACATGTTGTATATATGGTTTTTAAAGTTATTGAAAGGGAGTAGATTCAAGTCTGTTTTATTCCTACCGACTTATTTGGCTTGTGGCAAAACAAAGAGAAACAGAATACAACTTCTGCTCTTGTGTAAAATCTCTATAGCTTGTATCATTATCTATAAAAATCTAGTACTCTCAATGTACCAAGCACACCTTTTTCATATCGTGATGTTCTTTCAATGAGTTCTAGCCTTTAATTAATGAATAATATGTGATTCATAAAACCAAAGAGGTTAAGAAAGGATATTTTTCATCAAGAAAAAAAGATCCAGTTGTAATGCCCATCTGCTAGGGAAGTGTTGAATTTTAGGTTTTGTTGAATAAATGCTGGCATGAAAGAATTAGATTTTACACGATACTAGAAAACAAGTATTGAAATAACCTAGTAATACACAAGAATGAGAATGATTGTAATACTTAAAGCACCTTATATGAATAGAGATACACCTTTCTTTATGAATTCTTAGTACAGTGGGTACTTGCTTTGAAGACCCTTCTGCATTGTAATTCTGCATTCTCTTAAATGAAAGAAAAATGCTAACATAGACTGTATTACTTTATCTTATTTGGCTTTATCGATTGCTGTGCTAAACCTAGCGTTCTGCACATACATGCTTTTGCATCCTAATATATTTAGGTGTTGGGGTTCACTGATTTTTCTATGAGAATTTTAATTCCCTATGTAAGCTGAATTCCTATTTTGGTCTTTGTTTTTGGAATATATAAATATCTCTGGTGGGTAATTTTTGTTAAAACACTCCTTTTACTTTTGTTGAGAGATCCCTGCTATGTGAAAACACAAACTGTAGGAAGATATTTTTCCTAAAAAAAAAAAAAAAAAAAAAAAAAAAAAGCTTTTCCTTTTTTCTAATCTTTCTCTCATAATGTCATATTTATCATGCTATAAAAGGATATAATTTCAGATTACTAAAAGCCATTGTGGCTTATACTTTTGCTTTATTCAATGTTTATTTGACTTAGGCCTCCACGTCTGAAAACAAAATTTTATGGTTAAATCAATTTCATTTTCTCTTGTCTGCAAAAGAGACTATACCTAGATGTTCTGTAAGTGGGACTTTTATCATATAGGCTCATTTTGCAGGGTTAGATTCAGTCTTAAGTTCTCGGAGAACAGGAATCAAAAAATTCCAAAGAAACCTCAAATAGTCCTTGCAAATAGATGTTTCTTTATGGTAATCCTTATCTCCTTAAGTTGACAGTTGAAAGGATTTACTTTTATCTTACACAGCCTAGCTGATCAAGTGGTCCTTTAGTCTTATTGCTCTTACTAAAATTGTCAAGGAAAGTGGTGACAATGAAGATGTTTTCAAGGCTTTGCCAAATTTTAGACTAGCTAAACTGTGTAACATAGCAGAAGATCTTTGACACATGTAAAGCTTTCCTGAAGCTCAGTGTTTCTTTTTTTCTCTCATTTCTCAGCTGCTAGGCTAATCTGAAAGTAAACATGTTTGTTTTTCTTCAATCCATGAGATATATACAATGAGATGGCATTATTTGAGCATATCCCACAAAATTTATTTAGAATGTTAGCATATTTTTAAATCTATTGTATGATATCTTGAAAGCTACTTCTGAATACTTGAGAGGTGTTCTGGGTGCTCAGTTTTCCACTGATAGTTTATTTAAAAAGATGTAGGTTAAAAACTGGATCTACTTTTTCTGGTTTTGGAGGTATGTTCCGTTCTGTAATGTCAACATGCCCCTCAAATCTTAACTACATGCTCGATTAAGATCACACAATTTGTTGTTTTCAAAAAACATATATTCTTCACTTATAAGGCAGTAAACCATAAGCTTAATTCCATAGGAGCAGCATTGAAAGCTATAAATATGTTAAAGCTATAAATATGTTTGGCACAACTTAAATATATTTCTGGAATGCAGGTTTAGCCAGTCCCTTTGGAAACCTGGATCTTTCCCTGAATGAACCCATGCAGCTCTTTCTGTCATCAAAGAACACTTAAAATTTTGAGTTGAATGATTGCTGTGTTTTGTACAGAGTTTTGTACTGTTCAGTCATCATATATGCTGATTTATATTGTCATGGAAATGACCACTTACCAAATAATGTATTTCTTAAAATGATTATACAAACTGCTTTAAGTCAGCACAGCTAAAGTTAATGATGCTAAATACAATGACACCAGGAAGGAATCTGTCTGAGGTAATCCAATAATTCCCTATTGTTTGGGAAGTCTGAATTTATTTTGAGTAATCAGTGGTTTCTACAAGAAAACAGTGATAATTGTATTTATGTCTCCCAAGTATTCTCTCAGGAAACAGTCTAACAGCCTTGCTTGGTTTGTTTTAAGAAAAAACTCAGTTACACCGTAAGTATTTTCTTGTTGACTCTGAAAATAAAATGGATTACTGATGGAATGAAATGTGATACTGAAAGCAAATCTTTAAGGTATTTTGCAACAGAGAAAATAAAGGAAGAATCTGCCCATACTTTCATAGGTTTTGTAAGAATGTTAAATACTCTGTACACATCCAAATGCAAAACAAACAGGGCCTTGTCATCCTATGCTATATAGGACGAAAGCTGCTGATACCATCACATATTAAACTGGGTATATACTTAAAATCACAGGCTTCAGGGGATTTAGTGCTAATCTGAAGAGTAGATTTAACATTACTGAAGCCATAGATAAGAAAAGAAGCACTTTATGAAAGAGCAACCTTTATCAGTGCAGAATGTCATTGTGTTTTTTTTTTTATGGGATATTTTGCACAATTTTAATGTAGCAGAAAGTATTCTCTAGGCATTCAAGCAAAACAGACATAGTGCTGGAGAAGCATAGTTAATACTTGCAGAGTGCTCTCCATAACAGATGTATTAAACAATGTTTTAAGACACTGAATTTTGCAAGTCCACTGGTCATGCTCCTTGTGAGCTCACATAACTGGAAATCCCTTGGGTTGAGATAGACAGCAGTGGTTTCAAGCTTTATTTCTGTGGTTCTTTTCAATGTCTATCCCTTGGTCTGTCAAGTGGTTTTGGAATGCCTGCAGGCTACAAATTCAGTAGATCTTTGCAGATGGATCTTTGCAAGCAAGAGAATTTTATATATTTATTTTAAACAAAATGAAATTTTTGGTTTAATCACTTGTTTTAATTTTGTTATTTGGACTCTAATAAGAAATTATTGATGGGTTATGACAACTAGTATAGAAACAGGTTTGCATGGCTTGTTTGTCATTGTTTCTTGCTAGCAATGATTGCTGGGTCATTTGTTTCATCTTTAAATGTGAAATAACTAATTTATATCTCTTATAAGGACTTACGTACCACTTTTTTCATGTGATATATTTATGATGACAGTTTACATTTGCAAGACCTACTCAGATAGGTGGGCATGGGATAGATGAATAATCTATAAATTGCTTTTGTTAGAAATTACAATCATAGCCTCTTTTCTCAGTGTGTGGTATTTCATTTAGTGTCACAAGCAAAGCTGGGTTAAGCTAGGAGAAAGCTCTTTTTTTTTTTTTTTTTTTTTTTTCCCTCCATTAAATCTTCACTAACAATGATCAGAAGGGCTGCTTTCATGCATGGAGGTGTTTGTCCTTAAATTCTCAGTTCTTTCTGGAAGTAGCTACGTGGTTAGGTTATTATTAGCCATATAATGCATGTAGGAAACTTCTGTATGATGCACTTAGTAACTGCCTCCTGATAAATGTCATGGAGAACAATACCATAGGCAGTCACTGTATAAAAATAAAATATGCCTTTATACTGGGTTAAAACAACAGAAACAATAACAATTGAATATACATTTTTTTCATATGTGTTTGCAGTCCTTTAGACACTCACACGGGATTTTTTAGATTAATTCTTAGGAAGGAGTCCACTGCCAAACTTGCTTACTGCAAGCACTCCAAAAAGTTTATTAGGGCAGCAGACTGTATTTTTCATATACTGCACATTTATATGCTGTTACAATAAGAAATAATGATGAGACCACAGGTGCTATTGAATACTCAGGTATAAGTGAATTACAGGTCTGACCATGGAAAGAGGGCTTAGGGAGTGGATCAATACCGCTTATGTTATACAATTCCACTTTCAATATATGGACAAAAGTAAATATTTACCTGCAAGTACAAATACAGCAACAGAACACAAAATCAGTAGAGAACTAACGGGTCTCACAGCGTGTAGGCTGAACGGATATAGCCATTGAGGGGCTAGTTCATTCCACAGGTCTGAAAGCAATTAGAGAGGCTGAGTCCAAGTATCTTGCAAAAGTCTGGAACAACTGCACCACATCCTCAATTGCTGTAAATCAAAGCATTTCCCTCGAGTTTACTGCAGCTATTTCAATCCTATCACAACAACAGTAACAGCAACCAAACATGACTTTTTAAAGTAAATGTGCATCAATGTCGTTGCAAGAACTTTCATATAAATGAGATTTATGGAAATAATTGTCTTCACTGAGATTTGAAAACCGTTAGAGAACCTGATTACTTTTTTTTTTTTTTTTTTACTCATACTCAATATTTAATGGTGCTATCCTTAACATTTATCACTTCTAAGCATGTATCTCACTGTGTCACTGTCTCAGCTATGCATAAATAAAATGCTACCCTAACCCATGTGATTATTTTTAACTTATCTTGCTATCAAAATATTTTTGTCCAGGGCTTGAAAACAGCAGTTGCTTACGTCCTCATGGTTTACTTTTTGCTTGAAATTTAAAGTCTTTCTGACAACAATGGCATTCACAGTTGCTTGATTTAGAAATTAATAATTGCTTGAAAGACATCCTTGGAAGAGGAGATAAAAAGTCTCCACGACAGGAAATGTAAGATACAGTTCAACAGAGCATTCTGAGTTTCTTGCCAAGTTATGACAGATACACTGATAAATTACTATGAGGTAGAAGAGGGCCAAAATTTGCCTAGGTTAATTCCAGTGCGATTAGAACCAGCTCTTCTTTGAGTAGCTCTTGAAGCCATGGTTTAACTTCAGTTTGCATCATTGTACAGAAGTAAAAACCAGAAGGCTTTGCAGACTCTCACTATGCTCTAGTGTTATTTGTCTAGGAGCCTAAACATGTAGATCACCACAGTTCCCATGCCCATGGACTGGAGTAATTGTGCCCTCCCAGCTTTTGCATCAGTGCTCCAACACAAGAAAGGCAGCGCACGCCAGCTTGAGGAAAGCTAAATTGTCTTTAGGATGCTTAATTGCATCCATTTATGTTGGTTTTAGAATGTTTTCCTGTACTAACATAGAGTAGCTTGAAAGGATTTCATACGAAGATAAATGAAAAAGAATTTTCTCACCAGTATTTAGGATTTGTTAAGAATTGGGATTTGTTTGGAACAACGACTAACAACCTATGTCAGAGAAAATGTAAGCAACTCTGACAAATGTACTTTTAATAGCATTATATACTGCAAACAAAATTATTGATCATTCAAGCCTGAGTTTTCAAGTCCTAAACAGGAAATAGAATAAACACTATGAAAAAGACTATAGACAATTTACCTACAGATTCTCATTCACATATTTTAGGAATCATTTCAGTCTTTTAACAAATACTCATCCTCACTTGCATGTTATTTTGGTCCTTGTGCTTGTCTCATGAGAAACATTTTCTGCTGAAAAATGTGTAAATAAAAAACAAGTGGTTCTTATTTTCTTTTTTTTTTTTACCTTTGATTTATCGATTATCTTTTATTAACATGTCAAAGAGAACAGGAACATGTATGAGGATGTCTATAAGCAAGATTAAACAACTTTAAGCAACGACCTAAATGATTTTGTGTAAATTATTTAGAAGTTTAGGATATTTGACAATCATAGTCCAATATTCCTAATTGTAAACATATAATTAATAAATTCCAAATGATCAGTTCATTTAGAGATATTTTTATTTGATATTAAAAATGTTGTTATTTCTTATAGTGCTGAAGACAGATATTCCCATTACTCTTAAGAGTCTAAGAATTGAAGTGTCTGTGCTCTTATATCTGAAGATTGATGAGGGAATTTGACAAATGTTTACAATCATATTCTTTTCATAAGTCATGGCAGTAAATTGTTTTGCATATAAATGGGGCCTGAGCATTTTCAAATCAAAGTAACTTTACAGAAATATCCATTTTCTGAATTTGCTGAAACTGGGATGTTGTACAGAGACAGTTTTAGACTTTGCCATGCAATGAACTTACACTGTAGTCCGGTGGCCTCCAAAGTTGCAGTGGTGCAGGAGACTTGTCCATGTCCCAGCCCTCTCCCTCTCTCCCATTCACCCTCTCTAGCATCTTTTGCCACAGTAATTTCATCATCTCAAAACACTTGCATGAAATGTCATGATGCAAAGAGAATAAGAATTTGATATAGTAGGAAATACTGTATCAAATCTGGTAATTCCATTGCAAAGCAAAAGCAATATTGAAACTTTGAAAATGCTTACAAAATAGAGCTGTTTTCATCTGTCTCGCTGAACTTTCAGCAATCTGCAACAACACAGTTGGGATATTTTACAGCTCAGTCATTAGGGAAGAATATCTCAGATTTAACTACACATATGCTATTCAGCAGGGAAAAAAGAGGTTAGGAAAATCTTTTCTCATTTTATTCTACAATTTATATGACAATATTTTGTTCAGGAGAAAAATGAGAATAAGATTTCTGGCGCTTTTTTAATTAACTTTTGGAGTCTCTTGTCATGAACATTACTTTCTCGGCAGGACTTAAGGATAAAACTTGTCTGTCTCAGGCCACAAATTGTGATGATGATTTTTTTTATCGTTGAAGAAGTTTGAACTTTACGTGCAACAAATTTCAATTTTCTTCTAGGTAACAATTTTATATGAAATAGATGCCTGGCTCAAGACATACTCCCATTCACTTAAGTAGGAGGTTGCCTGAAGAAGAGTTTAGGTAACCATGCCTCACCTGTTTAATAAGAAACTGGCTTTATGTGTTTTCAGTCTAGCTACGAATATACTAGTATATGCTCCATAAAAAGTATTCTCCCCAAAGTTTATGGATTATAGCAAAACAGAATGTCAGAATAGAATACAGCACAATATATCTATAGCAGGAGATGAAGAGATCCCCAACGGAGTTGCACAGAGACAAAACAGGTAAGATTGATGAGTAACAGAATGACTGATGCCTCCTATGTTTTCCAGCCTGATATTGCAAGAAGACGCTTGCACATTAAGAAAGATTTCTGGGTAACGACTTTTAGGATATAGCAAAGCTTTTTAATGCATATTTAAGTACTTTCTTGTCAGTGATAACAGTTTCTCATTAATAAACAATGAGAAATACCTCACGAATGGAGTATGATTTCAGAGGTTCAGAAGGCCACAATGTAAATAGCTCTTAGAATTTAACATGTGGCAAATAAAGGTTGAATATAATAATTTAAAGCATTTAAGTGCAAGTTAAATATTGTTATTAAAATGTGAAGATGGCATATAAGCTAATTCTAAAAATACAGAACTCAGCAGCAAACTATTCCTAAATCTGTTGCCCTGTGTATTAGTAGGTCGAGAAAGGACTGTCCCATTTTCAAATAAACAAACAGTGGCTGAAAATATCCCTACCTGATTCAAACTAATGCCCAGCTACACCAAACACGGGCTTTGAATTCTTTTTCATTATCAAAATTTTTGCTAGATCATTTCAGATAGGATTATATATGATCTATTAATAGTTTATCTTTCCATAATGTATTATGGAGTAGACGTGATTATATTTGTATGGCAACCATTACTTTATACTCATGGAAAAAGAGCCTTTCTTATATAGTCATAAATAAGAACTAACATTATTTCATTTCAAATAATTCATTTTGGACATATTTCTATACAGGTAGGGTGCTGAACTCCCACACAAGTCACAGATTAGAGACTCTAATCCTTCCTCTAAATTTCTTCTCTTCTCCACAAAAAATACATGTAGTTAACTAGCTAATGAGGTTGTACCTAATGAATTAGATGCATTATTCATTTTTACTATAGCCTATTCTTGTTTTTATAATTACTTAGAAATATGACATCGTTATAATAATAATGTAACATTTTGAATATTAGAATTCTTTATCTGAAGCTTCACCAGAAACTAGATTTTTCTGAAAGCTTGATTTATATGACCTAACTCAGACTCATAGGATATTCTGAGTAACAGAGATAAAAACAAAAATGACCATTATTTTTGTGTTTGATTTGAGCTTGAAAATAGGGAGGAGCACCTAAGTTGCAACATTTTAGCGTTACCAAATAGGCTGCAATTTAAGTGCATATCTCACAGCACATAAAGCACAGCAGTAGGCATCTACTCCTTTTTGTCAGTGAAATATGTCACTTACCACAATTCTGCTATTCCTCAATTTACCTTCATCAGTCCTGTTGATCGCCTAAGTCCTATTCTTAAGATGTTCAAACTTGCATAGTCTGATTGCATGTGTTCTTTCATATTTTAACCACAAAGCTCTGCTTTGCTCAATTCTTTATTATTCTTATTATAACATTTTATCCAAGCCACTTAGATCAGATATTCATACACTGATCTTTCGCCTGCTTTCTGTACACGGAAAAGCAGGACAATGAAGCACCTGAGGACAGTGTGTCCCTCACTTTTTAGGCAGTCAGGAAATGGGCCAATATCTTTCCAAGTTGGCCTTTTTTTTTTTTTTTTTAAGCTATCCATCAAGTATTCTAATATTAGAAAACAAAATATCTTTTTCAAACTGTTTGACAGAGCAGACCATGTCCTAACTGATAGGCTGTAAATATTTTCCCACTTGCACGTGTCTGAAACCTGAATCGAATGGGTATTCCTGTGACCAACTTTGTTTTACTGAAATGGAAATTTCTTGATGGAATGTTAAGCAAACTTTATCTGAAAAAAAAAAAATTAGAAAAAGGATTCTGATTGAAATTGTCTTGAAATAACTAGTTTTGAGAGGGAATATTTCATTTCTTCATCACTTTTGTTGTGTTATAAAAAAAACTTTTTTTATAAAAAAGTAACATTTAATTGTCAAGAAACTAAAGACTTTCTAGTTTTACTTTGATTCACCACAAAATAAATTTCAAAATTGTACAGTTTTTGCAATTACGTAACTGCAAATAAAATGTGTCCTGAAGTGATCTGTAGGACATTTAGGAAGAAAAATATAAATCACAATTTATAGTAGAGCAAAGTCATGTATTTGTGTCATCAAACTAGTCAAACGTACTTAAAACTCATTCTGAAAAGTTATTTGCTTTTCGTTGCAGTTCTGACTGGTCAGACCTTACTGCCATTTGACAATTCAGAACTTGGGCTGATAAGTCCTTCCACTTCGGGTTGTCTGCTGTCACTGTTCATGCAGGGAACAGCTCTTGGGACAAAGTTCCAACCCACTTCCATTTGGGCATGCGTAACTTTGCATACAACTTTTAAAGCTGTAATTCTAAGGCAGAAGAATGCATATATAAAGTGCACAACAATGAAGACCCCATTCAGAAATTTAGCAGGTTTTATTATAACATTCAACATGCTCATGAGCTAAAACTTAACAATTTATCTCCAGATATGACGTTATTAGTGGGAGCCCGAGGGCGCCTTACAGAGCTGACTTTTCTTTGACTACAGAAACACCCTCAAGAAGAACTACTTGAGCTAATGAATGCATTACATAAACAGTAAAAAGGCGGCTGTTGGAGGCTCGTAGAAATCAGCAATTACAAAGGTTTCCTATCTCCCTGTAGAATAAATACCTTGTGCCACTCATTAGAGACCACAAAGGAAGTGCTCAATAGAGACTTTCCAGTCACGACTTGCTCGGGCACTGCCGTGGGTAGTGGGTGCAGTACGTCCTGTGTCCTAACGCCGCGTCCGAGCTCCCGCGGGCGGCCAGGCAAAGGCCAGAGACCAATCAAGAGCTGACTGGTAGTGCTAGAATCACTTACTTGGAGAGAAAAAAAAAGGTAATAAAAAGAGTTTGAAATGGCTGAAGGCATCACCAGGAGGCAAATGACGTTTAAATGACCCACCTGAGAGGATGATTAAAGTTAGTGACAACACTCCTTTCTTTAATGAAAGAAAAACAAACAAACAAACAAATGAAAGACTTGGTTTCCTCCTGCAGCTTAGAAATCATCTATGGTCATTCTCACTGTGATTCACATGACCTGAATGAAATAAAATGTGAATAAATTAATTCCCTAAGTATGAGACCGGTGGCTAAGGATGTAGCTTTTTTGTGTGTTTCTCAGTAGTATTTGTTATAGGAATAGCTAGCATTTCTTATTGATTGATACGCTAATTAAAGCCATGCTAGTGATTTCCACTAGTTTACTCTCAAACTTCTACAGAGCTGTCCGTCTGGTTTTAATCAAAACCAAATGGTAATCCAAGTTCTCAGGCTGCAACAGCTAAGAGGAAGTCATTCAGAGGAGGCAGAAGAAAGCAGAAAAGATAAACAGATGATATTCCTGAAATTTGTATAGAGCAAAGGGTGTAGATGCTGTGGGTTACTCTGGAGACATGATTCAGGCACCCTGTCAAACTGGAACGAAGTAGTTACAAGTGTTTTATGTCAGCAAAATATTAATATGATCAAGATGGAGTCTGTCCTTTTGCTTTTGCAGAGCTGGATTTGTGTGACTCTGGAGGATTCTCGAAAGAGGTAAAGAAACATACACCATTGCCTGTAATATGCATGCATTTAAACTGTAGCATTCTTTTTCTAGGATCTAACTGATTCTCCTGAGTAGGAACACAGTTTTAGCATGTGTGTGTGTACGCGGTATCTAGCTAACTGTGTGTATTTCCTGCTCAGAACAGCGTTAGACCTTTTGTAAATGGGATGCCTTAATTGATCTTAAGCCAAGCTGTTCAGTGCCTATTGCTTGCTACTGAGTAGTTAGAAAGATAGGAGTTTTTAGAGAGGTTCTCCTGTTTTTTTTCTGGATGACTAGTACATTCGCATGAATATTAGAGATGCATAAAAAAAAAAAAAAAAGAAAAAGAAAAAAAAAGCAAACACCAGGGAGGGATTTGAAAACACTTTTACCTTACGTAAGTATAGCACAAATAATACCTTGAATGCAGACCACCTTGGCGGCGTACTGAACTGAGCGTCTTGCAATCCTGCCTGGCCGCCTATTTCTGTTTTTCCCCTGACCAGGGGCTCTCTGCCTTTCTCTCCCTCTCCCATGCACGCACCCGCGCGTGCTCGCGCTCACAGTCGCTCTCTCTCTCCCTCGCTCTCAAAGGCAGGAAATACTTTTCAGGCAATCTGGGCCTGGTTGTTGAGGCCCCTTTCGCAAAACATCAGTCTGAATTTAGGAGACAGAAGTCCCTGGGAGAAGCTTGACAGAATCGTGCTTAGTTCAGGCTCCCTCCAGCTGCAGAGGGTGTTTTTGTTAGAATCACACATTGAGCAAAACGGCTCAGAATAGAGCAATGATCTCAGTAACGAAATCTGAACTTTTAGGCTAGCAGGAGCTAAATGGGACACGCTGCTTTTGTTTGTTTGCTCCTTCGCTTGGGGTTTTGGACCAAAGATTTTAGGAAGGGTGTGTTCGGCTCCTTGTTCGCTTCATCTAGGTAAGGCTGTCTTGGAATCTTTCTTGCTTAAGAATACCCCAAAGCACCCCCCCACACACACCTCCTCAGAAAGAGAAAGAAAAAAAAAAAAAAAAAAGGAAAAAAAGGAAAACCAGCAAAGAAACAAGCAGCATCCAGCACTGGAGCTTTCTGCGTTCAGGATTTCAGCACCAAAACTGGAGGTAACAATAATAATAAATGTGCATTTTCTTGCAGACTCTCTGCCAATTGTGTTTTTCAAACAATCTATAGCAAAGTTGTCTTGTGCGTTTTATTTCATTTTTTTAAAAATATGCTTGATATGCTAAACTTTATTTGTGTTCATAGAGAAATACAACTGCATGTTCTTGCTTGCGTAGTGTTTTAATGGATATTAAATAGGAAAGCTAGAAGTGTTGAATGATCTCTTTTTTTTTATTCACTTCATCTGCCAACAGGGAGGGCATTTAGGGCTATGTTTTTTCTCGCCGCTACCTTTCCTCCTCTCCAGCAGTAAGGATGAGAGGGAGAGCTTTAACCAGATACATCAGTGCTACCTCTGCTGGGCTTGGGCTCTAGCTTTTTTCTCACAACAGCCCTAGATGAAGCTTGTGCTTTAGCTGATGATACAATCTTGAACATATATGCTCTAAATATGAAATTCCAAGCTATACTTCTTGGCGTTAGCTAAAGCAGATTATTTTTAGTAATCTGCAATTAGATACACAGTTTGTGTGGTGTGCTGTGCTTTCATTTAGAAGAAGAAAAGTAAAATTCAGTAAATATCAGATGACTGTAGTTTTCATTCAAGTTGTATGAATTTCTTTAAAGTTAATGAAAATAATAAGAATCTGTTGTTAAGAAGTTTAGAAGGAAATTTTATTTTATATATATGAATGGAGCTGCTGCTATTTTATGCAAAGTCGGTGATTTAGTTATTTAATCGCTATGGACATCGTAGATCTTTTTCATGGCAATTTATATAGCATTTCCTTGTCTTCCTGAAAATCTAAAGTGACAGTTATTACATATAAGTAATGCGAGAGCTTCTTTCTTGTTTCTGTGCATCATTAAGGCTCTGCATCGTTATTGGCCAGTTTGGTAACGAAACATGAGTCATCACTTCAAATATGTTGGAGAGATTTTCCACAAGTTTTTAGCTGTGTTTTTGCTGCATATTGTTGCAAAACGATTGGCGAGTAATGGATTAGCTTTGGTGGTGTGAAAGGAAGTGAAGGACCAGCAAATACTGCAGAATGGGGTGGTCTCTCCTTTGCATTCCTGCAGCCTCTGCTGCCCAGCCCATTCGGGCAGCAGAAGCCGCTCGCGGTCGTGAGCAGCGCTGGGGTCCAGAGACCAGAGGGGTCTCTTTGGGGAGCCGGGACAGAGAGCAGCTGGTGGGCAGCGTGTCACCCGCGGATCTCGTGGGGCGAGCGTTGCGGGAGCAGTCGCTGGCTCGATTCTGCGCAGCCTGCGCCACTGCTGTGCCCTGAACCTGCAGGGCTGGGACACGAAGGAGAAGGTCGGAGAGAAATCTGAACGCCTCAGTCTCTGCGTCACTCCCATGAAATTTGTGCTGGAACTTTGATGCCTCAAGGGATTTAGTTTTAGTGCCCTTCGCCGCGCTGCGTTCCCCTCCCTGCCTGTGCACATATACTTAGTACTAGCCATTAGTCTGGTTCAAGAGAAGAAAAAATATCAAATGATAAAAATAATTATTCCGTAGCAAGGGGCACCTTCTTCTGCAGGACTGTCTTCTGGGTTTTAAAGGATATATGACCTCATGTGACCTCAGTGCAAATGAAGGAAAGAGCCTCACACATCTGAGCTACAGAGCAGACAACCGAACAAACCCCGCAAAATATTTTCCTGTTTTAACAGGAAGCTTCTTACAAGCAATAAGAGAAAGCAATGTAGATAAAGCTGCCCTCGTTTTCATTCAGAAGGTTTATTTAAAAGTGTGGAAGATGAATCTCTATTAAATTTCTTGTTCTACTTAGATCTAACTTCTATGGTATGTAATTGTGTTCAGGTAGATCCGTTATGCAACAAAAGCTTATTCATGGAAAGTTTATTGTCTAAAAACATGGAAGTTATTTTATAGATATATAGCAATGCTGAACATGAAAAAGGAGAAGTAAACAATCTAACACAGATTGTACAGTTTTTGACCTTGCTTTGTTACTTCTAAAATATTTCTGTACTTAATTTGAATTGTACCCACAGCCAAACAAGTTATATCAGATGACTCCTATGAACAATTGATCACATGAATTAGTGTCTGCAGCTGGCAGGAAAATTAATTCAAGTGATTATATTCATGTGATGGAAATAATGCAAATATCCCTCTCACCATAAATTTTTTTCACTGCAAACTCTTCTTTTGAACTGTGTATCTAGTGAGCTCCATGTAAAATTCCATAATCTGAGCACTTGAATGAAGTAAATTGAAAGATTTGGGCCTAATTCATGAAGGTCTTTGTGACACAAAGTAAAATGTATTTCCTCCTAAGGAAAATAAGGATCAGAGATAACTGGTTGGGTGGGCAGTTTTTGTATAGACAGGTTTATGTATATATATTTTTTAATCCATCAACTTCAAAAATATTTTTGAACTGTTCCTCAGGTGGTGGAACAGTAGAGGTGACCATTTCAGCATTTTCATAAGTCTCAAGAATGGTTTCATTTTTATTTTTTGTCAGACGTTTTTCACAGTTTTATAACAGATTTTTCTTTTGTTCTTAATACAAATTTTGAGGCTTAAAAGTATCCCCCTTGATCTAAAGCTTCTCTGAGGAAGGCAGGAGTAGGCAGAGATTTATGAGCAGTTTTCTCTTTTCTCAGAAAAGAGATAGATTCTAGAATGTTCTCCTTTTTACTTTTGCTCATCTGGTTCCATTTTCTGTTGTTTGTCTGGAGAAAAATTAGAAGATGGCTTTTATGTTGGTGTTCTGTTCCCTTTACAAAAGGCAAGAGGGAAGAAACAAAAAATGGAGCAACACAAGGGTGTGAGCATTTGAAATGGCATTGCAGGACATTCCAGGAAAAGCTACATATTAATTTCTTTAAGCAACAGGCGTCCTAGAATCACAGATTCGGTCAGTTTGGACAGAGCCTTTGGTGACCATCTAGTCCAATCCCCTGCTCTAAGTGGGGCCGAGTGCAGCAGGTTGCTCAGGGCCGTGTCCAGCTCGGTTTTGAGTATCTCCAAGAATGGAGATGAATGTGAATATTGATTTATTGGATTAAGTAAATTACTAGAGATCAGCAGTATATTTCTCTTCCCATAAGCCAGACAACAGAAATGCCATCATTGGGGGATTCTGAATAATTTCACCGTCAGAACAAGATTAACAAATGGGGCTACAGCTGCAAGAGTAAGAAATAGACCCACTTTTGCTCAAGCAGACAGTGTGTACAAATTATCATTGTCATAGCTCCAATTGCAGTAGAAAATATTATTTATACCTAAGAAACTCTGATGAATTTTCAGGTCCAAATTTCTCACTGTACAAAAGCTGTTCAGCAGAAAATTATACTCTAAACCAAATGTATATAGATTTTTCACAAGAAAATCCTATGAATTGTGATATTTTGGAAATAGATTACCACTAACGAATTTCAATGTGTTTTCAGGGTTGTTGATTGTGCTTTGAGTTTTTTTTTTTTTTCTGTTTCATCATTCAGCATTGATATCTGTTGATGTCAGTACTTTTAGAAACTACTTATTTTAAATGCAGTCTTTTGGTAGAGAACTTCAAATCCCCTATTACCATAATTGCTTGTTTCTCTTGAGTGCTTGGTATTTTTTGTTTGGCATAATGTACATTCACCACTGAACACAAATATAGAAGTCTGCCTTAGGCAATATGTATCTACATTAAATGTCGATTTAACTCATACAATATATTACTTTCAGTGGACACTTCTCTGTAGGTGGTTCTTTCTCTTGCTCTGATCTTTTTCATTTTGTGATTTTATTATATCTTGTATCAAAATCAAGCCGGCTGGGTCTTTGGTGGTTCTTCCACCCTACAGCTTTCTCTGTATCAGCTCAAGGCCTTCCAGGGTAGATAGTGTCTTACCGGTGAGAGTTCTGTATGGACTTGTTACACTATACCCTTATCAGTGACAAATGCTCTTTAATGTTAGAGTAAATAGATGTTCCAATTTGAACATCACTGTATTTGCAGAGTTTGACTCATGGCCTAAATCTCACGGGCGGCTAGGGGGAGTCAATGGTGAGATTCGAGATGAAAATTATCGTTAGACTGAGAAGTGAGAAAAATTTATATTGGACGCAGGATTTTTGCAAAGTATTGTTCTGCTCAGGCACCACTACCTGAAAGCAGTGCTAGCATCTTTGCACAGTGAATCCACTTAAAATCATGTGGCTAAACAGCAGTGACTATTGTCAGATGCTAAATAGCAGATATCCTTTTGCATTTTACCAGAATTATTGATCTTCAGATAATGCTGTCTTACCCCAGAGCTATCAATAGCTTTCAATACTAATGTTCTAAAATAAGAAATCTTCGCTGAAAGAATGGTCTCAGAGTTGTACATTCCATGGTAGAAGCAGTACTGCAAGTAATTTCTCTTTCTAATTTCTTAAAATTATCTCGTACAGCAGTCATTTTGAATAATTTCTGCTTTTGGTGTTTTTAGCTACATTCCAGAAATACTTGCCCAGTTTGTTCTCCCCACTTTTTTCTTTCAGCTGCATTAAAATGCAATTCTAAGGAAGAGTTGGCTTGCTCCTACCAAAAAGCACAACAGCTTCCAATCATCATTCTCTCTGTACTCTTGATGATGCAGTATTTGACTTTAGAGAAGGATAAAATCATTTTCAGCTCTTCATGTATGCATAAGTAAGCATAATAGTGTCGAAGTTACTTTAAAGTTCCTTCTTAATTACACCAGCAATAAAACAGTGCTTTCCACTATTGTAGTAAGGGGCCCAGTTGCCAAAAGTCATTGTCCATTGGACTTAGATTTCATAGTTCATGACTATAATGAGCACCAGCACTGTTTCTTTAAATGGAAACACTGCATTAGCAACTTAAATCTAACAGGATTAAGAACACAGTCTGGTTAATATATATTGTTTTCAAAAGGACCTCCTGCAGCTAGGAAATTAGTTTTTTACTAGAGCTGTTAGAAAATGGAATTTCTGCCATCATGAAAAATTTGAGGTTGAGGAAAAAAATTATCCTAATGTGGCACCAAATATAATAGTCAAAGTTTTCTGTTTTGCCTTGTCTTATGAGATGGTTGTTTTTTCTTTCAATTCTCCTCGTAAAGAGCCTTTCAGTGAACGGGGTGGGGAGGGGAGGTGTAGGAAATCCGCCAAAGCTGCTCTTCGGGAGAGGGCTGAGGGGAGAGGGAAGCGGAGCTGAAAACACAAAGCTGAAATTTTCTTACAGCATACTTCAGTTTTGTAAAAAGGGAAATTTCCATTAGGGAAAGAAAAACCTACTCACACAGAAGAATCCAAAGAAATAAGCTAGATGTGTTGAAATCAAAGTGGAATAATGTCTTTCAAACTATTAGACTTTGAAGACCAGCCGACTTGCAGATCAGTTTTGGTGGATATCCTTGAGTAGATTTTTTTCTTCTGGAAAAAAAGAAATTGTATGCTAGAAATTTCGATGTGTTTAGTTTTAAATTTCTTGGTGTCCTAAAGAAATCTGATGTCCATTTTCCCTCTGAAATGATACTCTGGTAAAGGTGATGGAGGAAACTCAGTTATAATATCTAATGAAATGTAATGCTGATCATTAATTCATTAAAACACTATTAACAAGATCACTCTACAATTACTCTTTAGATACTTAAAAAATACTATTTTTTCTGTTTTATTGATTATTCATCAATGCCAAATTGTACAAAAATATAAAGGTAGATTGGATATTTTAAATTGCATCTTTTAAATTGTTTTTTTTATTTGATAATTAAATTTAGTGTAAGTAATATAAATCTGAAGTAAGCCTGGATGCATGTGGATCAGTTTGGATCCCTTTATTTCACTGTCTGCCTTCCTCTCTGAGGCTCAGCTGATCAGAGCCTCAACACTGGAAGTGAACTAAATACAAATAAAATAAAGCGAAAATAAAGCTGTAATCACATGTTGGCTCTAAGTAAAAGCCTCCTTTTAATGACGAGAATGGGTAATATGTGTTTCATTTTGAGGAGGAGTAGAAAAGGAAGCAACTCAACATTGTTTTATGTTTCCTAACAACAAACTAAGGCATATTGACAAAAGTTCAGGTTCATATCTTAGAAACCAATAATATTTGCCCAAAACAAGCACAATTTTGGATGTATCTGAATGAACAACGTGCCAACTCCCCTTTATAGCTAGGATATCTAATTTAATGAAACCTTGCAATACTGCTGGACACTGTTGCAATTCTTGTCATATTTTAAATATCTTTTAAAGAACAGATTGAAACAACCTTAACAGGGTTATACATTTTCCCTGACATTAGCATATAATGGGCATATCTGACATACACCAGAATCTCTGATGGAGAATGCAGAATAACTTCCTAAAGGGATAAGGAGACTGATTCCCACAAGAAAGAGAAAATCGTTACCACGTAATAAGAGTGACTTCAGGTACATGGTTTGAAAAAACGTGTGATTTTTCTTCTGTTAGAAATCATATACTTTTTGCTATTCATTGCAGCTTCTATTTCTTTAGAGACACAAGCAAAATACTTATTTCTTCTACATAGAGTAGAATGTTTTAATGAATATTTTTCTGTTTAAATATTTCTGCTTGATATTTTTATATATAGTATGAGACATAGTGAATAAACGATCCCTAGTCTCCTTCTCCATGATAGTGTATATTTCTATATGCCTCTAAATCTTCTCTTTCTCAGGCAGGAAATCTTCATCTATTTCCCTGGGGCTCAAATAGAAGTTACAGGATACTTGATAGCATCTTTACTGATTTTTGCTACACCTTCCCATACTCTGCTACTCTTTCTGGGGTGAGATGAACGTAACTGCATACAGTATTCAGCTCATGCCATAACAGGGACTTAGCAAACATCATTATGCCACTATTGGCTCCCTCTCTATTTTTCCTACTTTGCTGCATAGTTTCTTAATGTCAGCTTAAGATTCAGCTGCAGATAACTAGCCACAGTGATTCTAAGATATTTTTTTCTGATTGGTAGCAGATAATTTATAGATCCTTATTATGCATTTATAGTTAGCTTATATTTTACTATCTGCATTTCATTACGTTTATCAACATGGGTTTTCATCAGTATTTTTATCTGCTAGTTATTCACTGCAATTAGATTCCTCTGCGTCTCTCCAGCCAATTTCCCAAATACGTGGGAATGTATCATTAGCAATGCTGTCATTTCACTTCTTTCCCCCTTCTGAGTAAGCTAAAAAGCGCCGGTTCCTGTAAGGGCCATAGTGAATTAAAACAGTAGTCTCCCTCTTTGTGACGTCCCTTTGCTGCATTGCAGGCACTATAATCGTCCCTTTCCATTTGTCCTACCTAGAGGCTACCTGAGGGTGTCGTATTTACCAGTTTGCTAATTTCTAATTTGAGTGTTGTTATTTGACCCTAACGGTTTGTTTCTGTTCACTTTATTTTCTTGTTCTGAAACATCTTCTAATTAGTGTCTCAATCCAAGTCAGTTCCTCAGACCTGGTATTAGGGGGATGTTATCTTTTGTTGTCTCTTTCCTGTTTGATCTGTCACTGGCCAGGAATTGGGGAATTTCATTGAAATAGTCTTTGCTTTAAGCTAAATGTTATAGGGTAAGTACTGATAGAAATGGTAATATATGGCACTTAGCTTTTACCTCTCTAATAAATATCAATATCGAAACCACCCTGTTCAATGCAGTCCCATCCTGCCGGTACATACTGAAGGTACAGTACCGTATCATTTTTGATGCTACCGTTCGAGAGCATTTTCTAATATGTTTTTATGTTACCTGTTAATTTCAAGTATTTTGACAGAAATAGAGGCACTAGAATAATTCAGGAAATACTTTTTATTATGGGTCATATCACAGAGTATAACACTCATGTCAAGTAGAATAGGGCATAGCGATATTTCAGTGGAGAAATGGAATAATTATTCCGCATAAAATAAGTTTTGGTCTGTAACTGTTACTCTGTTTCTTTCAGAAATCTTTAAGGATTTGCACTTTTTAGGGGCAAGATCTCAGCACCAAAAAGTCAGCCTATGGCTTGTAGTAATCCTGAATTTATCACTCAATTCTTGCCACCTAACACTGTATTATAAATACATTCAGAAACTCGCTGTATCTGTCAGGCTTTTTATGCAGTCACTGAAAAACTTCCATTTGACTAATTTTGTTTGACACAAATTGTAGGGAGAATTTGTATTACCTCACAGGTGTCAGGGCTTTTTTTTTCCTTCTCAGACAAAATATGGTTCTAAGTGTTATCAATTCATCTGGATCCTTTAAAATTACTTTTAAAGGGGTAGTATATTTACAGTGTACCTGTGTCAGCTGCAGTACTCTGGTTAGTTTTAGCATAAGCTGGACTTCTTTAAGGTTCTTTTGAAAAATGTGAATGTGAGTAGTATTTATATAAAAGTGTAAAAAACTAAAAGTATGTAAAAAGTATGTGGAAGTATGCTATGCATACCTTCATAGGGGCCCCAGCTCTTCTCCTGTTGGAGCCAGCGGGAGCTGGGCAGTGGCTTTCAGGCCGAGTATTAATTACTTAGCACTTTTCAGTGCTCCACAAAGACTGACCTTCTCCTTCTGCCCACTGATTCTTGGGTGAAGCTAAACAGCAGGAGACGTCTTTAAAGGAAATGGCAGTTACCTTGTGAAAAGACACTCCTGAGCTCTGTGTGTGTGCAAGAATCAGCAGTAGGTATGTGACTGGTCGTGTATATCATATACGTGCATCACACACACACGCAAACCTTGCTATTAAAACTGATGTGAAAGATTTCATATCTTATGTCTTCATTCTGAAGACATACTTGTTTTAAAAGTACATGTCTTCTCTAATTTTTATAGAAATATAAATATTTTCAAATAGTAATTCAGACAGCTCTTTGTATCTGTTCCTACATGATTATCTTTTTTATATAAAAATGTTAGGTAAAATGCATCTAGCTGTTCACTAGATTAATACCTTACACCAAAAATTCCTTGTATTTCTTTTCCAATACTTTAGGGTTCTGGATGGTCTATACATTGTACTGTGTACGTAAAAGGCTATTCAATAACATCTGCAGAGAAGGTGCACTTTAGTGAAATGTATAGGGAAATATAAAGCCCAGAAATAAGGAAGGATTGTGTGTTCTATGGAGGGAGATATTTTAGAATAACTAGCTGAGCAACAATCTGGAGGCTTATGTTTTATCTCAGTTTATTTGTAAGCAACATTCTCTGTCCGAGCTTGGTATGAAGCTAGTGAAAGTGCTGAATGGAAGCCAGACCAGGAGGATGTGAGATGAGTTTATAGGAAACAGACCCTGTTCTCTCAGACTTCCTTAAACAAAGTTTGCTGACTGGGGTCACAGACCAACAAAGATAAAATAATGATAACAAAATAAATGTTTCTGCTTGATCTCTGTTGCTTACGTATGCCTGCTATGTAAAAAATTCAATGAAATGCTCTTTCATCTCTATCTGCATTTATAAGCTAACGTTTGGCCTTGGTTTTTTTGCAGAAGAGGTTTGCCTCCCAACTAAAGCTTTCCCCAAAACTGCATTCCTCCTTCGGCATTCAGTATCAAAAGACCTCCCGTCACTTATGCTTAGTGAAAGCTCTCATGTTTTTTTTGTGACATTCTCCATTCCAAAATCTCTTAATTTAATGTAACGTGGCTGTGAGTGGAAAACCCGGGAGGCTGCAAGGAGGCAGCAGGCCAAGGGCCGGGCTTTGGCATCTCCCAGCGGGAAGGGTTTCTTGCCGCTTTTAAAAGGATAGGTCTGGCTGATCACAGATTCAAAGATTTAGAATAGATTTCCTTCCTTCCCATTTCCAGTTTTACTCCAGCAGATCCAGCAGCTTCGAGGCCTCCCTACAGCAGCTCGTGCAGCCTGTGCCGGGAGCCGTGCCCGGCTTCCCGGAGTTCTCCTGCAGGCGCTCGTGCAGCCACATTGCTTCGAGCGGGGAAGCGAGGGCAGGGAAAACGTATTTCCAAAAATGTGTAGCTCAGCCAAACCTGTGTGGAACTTTATGAGATAAAGCAAGGATACTTCTGAATTTCAAAGGCTCCTAGAAACAAGTTAAAATTGAGCTGCTTGGAAAAAAAATCACAGGAATCCTTCATACGGAAAATGTTAGACAACTCAATTATATGATAGCCTTAATTATAGAAGAGGTGAACTCATCTTGTACAGATTTTTGCTCTGTGCTTTATCTGTTGCAGAGTAGCTACCTGTTCTGTGAGACTTTTTATAAAACTCATAAAAACAAAAAAGCACAAAAGCTGTTTTCATTTTGCGCATTAAATTATTACAAATTCCAAAATCTATCTAAAATAACACCTTGCTTTGTGAACACCACAGAACATCAGAACGATGATTGCTGGGGATTTTGCTGGAATGTGAAAATGTTCTTTTCCATTTTCTTTGGTCCGGAGTTGCCTACTGAGTCATTACGATGAATCTTCCTCAAATGGCATGCAAGATGAAGACATTTTTCCTGGAAACGCCTTTTATCATTTTTATTTTGTTTTGAACTTTACTCTTTAGAAAGTTAGTAGTATCAAATTTAGTGCTCCTGAAGGGTAAAGCAAATATGTATCTGAATTATGGCAGAAGTTGAACGGGCTGCATCGCCCTGACAGATGCTTTGTCCAACAGAGCATTTCAACAAAGAGAAAGGCTTCAAGTTTCATAAATACCTTTATCAGAAAACCTGTGTTTTCTATTCAAAGACAGAAATGCTTTGTAATTTTACATTTTTTTTAAATTACATTTTTAGTGAAAGGCATTAAACAGCAAAAATAGTTCTGTTGTATTTTAAGTTCTTGCAAAATCCTTCAACAGAAGCAGACATTTAATATCCAAAAAAAAAAAAAAAAAAGTGTCAGAATAAAAAATAAGAGCCCAATCTTTTTCCAGTCTTTCCAATCCCTATTGATGTTCCTTTTTATCTTTCAGATCTTTTTGAACACTGACAAACACTGACTCTTGTTAGAACAAGAAAATCTATATTCACTCTCCAGGTCTGGAGGGCCACTAAGTCACTCAGTGACTACAGATGAGTTCAAAATTAATTCTGGCTAAAGGAATTATGTAAACCAGACTCCTTAAGAGTCTCATGCACCTCATGCAGAGGCAAAGGAAGGGTGTCCTTCATGTGGAAGTAGGAAAGTTGCTCCTTGGACTATAGCTGTATAGAGTGGAACAGAATTTCCAAGCTGAAATATAGTAGAGCATGCGGACGTGGTGGAGGGAACTGGAGAAGTGGGGGGAAAATGAACTACCAGCAGAGCGGGGCTCCTCCGTGAGCCACGGGAATGAGAGGGTTTCATTGATTGGGAGCTGGAGCAGTCTGGCTAGCAGACATCTGCAGGGTAAACTTTTCATACTCACTGCTAATGTAAGCTCATATTTTAGAGAACAATGAAAGTGCCCTTGTCATATATTTATTTGTCTTGCATTTCAAGCAAAGTATTTGATTTTTTTTTTTTTTTTTTGCAGTCCATGAGGCAGCCAAAGCTAGTGATAGCACAAGTAAAACAGAAGGGTTCCTAAAGTAAAATTTATTTGTTTTTCATCCCCCATGAAATATAACTCTCCACATCCAAAAATGAAAAACAGTAAGGGATCTGTTCTCCCCTCTCTGCACACATGTAACTCCATTTAACAGCAGCAACATTAACACACACCCGTTAACTCTTACCGTGCCTGCAGCTTGCAGATCATGAATCAGCCTAGATTTTAGGTGAACAGATGCATAGTTGTCATCTGGAAGTTGTATTTTTGGCCTTTCCATTTAGCATTTCTGGTCTCAATTTTTGCCAGAAACTGTCCTGTATGACTAAAAGAACTTTTTTTTTTTTTTTTTTTAACAAATAGAGTTGCTGTTCTAATAGGGGAAAGAGAATGAGGCTGCAAATAAGTTGTACCCATGTGAGATGCGTTCACAGGCCAAAACAAAACGCAGTGCTTTTGAAGAGCTGTAGGGTCACTTGCTGGAAGGTGCCACAAAAAAGTGTTGTCATTATTTATTTTGCATCCGTGGTAATTTTTGGACCACACATGTTTAAAAAGAATATAAATATGAAATGAAAGCAGAATAAGAATGTAAATGCACTACAGATACAGGATATAGCACTTGGACACCACATTTTAAAATTCAAGCTTGCTCTCATATTCAACCAGGAAAGAAAAGGGAACCTTAAAGTTGAACCAGCTTCTTACTACCCAATTTTGCCTCTGAAAGCAGAGTTTTTTGTTTTTTTGTGTTTTCTTTTTGGCATGGCTCTGTGTGTCATTTTCCATCTTCCTCAGCCTCCCACACTCTAATGACTTGTACATGGAATTCTCTTACCCTATGAATATATTTTCTTTTTAAGCAGAGTCTCTCCACAAAGGTGGAAAATGTGAATATGAAATGAATCCTCGGAGAAATTTAAAGATCTAGGAGGGTGTACAACTCTATTCTAAAAGTCACTTTGTCAAGGCATAGTTTACAGAGGCTCAGTTGCACAGACATAATTCTGCATTTCTTTCACGATGAACACTTTTACACCTTCAGGCGTGTGATTTGTCAGGGCAGCTTTGTGGCCTGGTGGGCAATCAGAATTTGCCTTAGTGGACTGAAATGACCCAGAACAAACTCAGTACTTAATCTTCCTTATTGCTGAAATCAACGAGCGGACCCATGGTAAGTGATGACAGTTCTTATGTAGGGAGTGAAAAGAAGTGCCTGCTTCTTGAACCTCCAGTGTTTTATGGGCCAGAAGTTCTATTTTGCTTCTTGACAAAGAATCTGTTGATGTGGTATGATAATGTGTAAGTCAATACGATGTATTTTCTTTGTGCTCATTCATGTGAGAAATGTGAAAAAATTACTATATCTTACGTATTATCGCCCAGAAGGTCTGATACAAGAGACAGTGAGAAATACATTTACCTGTGTATGTACCCGATAGAATTCAGTTGGGACGGTGGGACATGACAGACACCAGAGAGCCCCGGAGAGCTCTCCAGTTATGGGAGACTGTATGGACTTCCAGGTAATCGTTTTGGAGACCCCTATCCTAAATAAGGGTTTATCTCTTCCTCACATTAGTAGATCTGGGCTTTATCATGAACATTTTCACCATGGTTTTATTCAGGTTTTAGACTATATCTGAGGTAAGGAATACACCCAAAGCTTAAATTAGTTTGCCTATGGTCATATTTTTACCTCCCACAACAGCTGATTCTCTGTGGAGTTTCATGTATTATTTGTCACTATAGCTTGTCCTGAACAAAGCGAAACATGAGAGCCACTGACTGTCAAAAAGGCTGGGCCAAAGCTAGACATAAAGTAAGTTTATAACAGAATAACTCTCCAAGTTCTGCTCTACTTTTTGGGGGAAATAGTCAAAATGCTTTACAATTTATATCCATGGAAATGGTTATCTTATGACAGACATAGTAAAGAAAGACTCATTGTCAAACTTTGGCTCTGGAGCTATGTGACTGTCCGTGTGCCTTTTTATAACATTTTTGTTTACTTGATACCGGGGCATAATCAGAAAAAAAAGAAGTTATAGTGAATTATGAGTGCTGTCAAGTTTTGTATTAAAAGTATTAAAACTTTAAGCAAAACAGTCTTTTAAATTCCTGTCCTTCTGGTCCCACACTCTTATCTTGCTTTTACACTTTTGTTTAAACTGCTTCTTCCCCTTCTTTTTCAGCTGGACTTGATTCAATAAGCCTGTCTCTTATTTATTTACTTATTTATGCATTATTTCTTGCAGATGTTAAAACGCTGAAACGTCCTGCCGCCGCGGCGTGACGCCGAGCAGCCATGCCATCTCCTCTGGTCCTCTGTGCAGTGCGTGGGGCAGCCTGCTGAACTAGTATGACATGTCTCTAGCAATCAGGAAGAAAAGCTGGGAAGAGCATGTGACCCAGTGGATGGGATTGGCCCTGGAGTCTGTGGAGTATAATACAGCATGTCGTCACGGACTCGTAGCTGATAACTTGCAGACAAGTATGGAAAAAGATGAGGTTCTGAGCGTGGACCGGAAAGAAAAATGCGCTTCGTTTCCAGACTGCTGTCAGAGCGGAGAGCTGACGGGCCTCCCTGCCAAGCAGCTTGGAAACGTCTCCAAAGAGGTGGATGAAAATGATAACCATGAAGATGAGGAACATTTTTTGGAGGCCAGCACGGAAACTCTCGTCCAGGTTTCTGATGATGACGACGACTATTCTGCGCTCCACCTGGATAGCGTTAATTACCACATCACTACTGTTGGAAGGGAAACGAAAGGTGAAGAAGAGGGTTTAGAAGGAGCTGGCTCCTTAACAAATGTGGTACCAATAACGGAGGCTAACAAGGAACCTGATGCATCTGGAATAATTGGAGATATTAATGAGGAGCCTGGCTATGAGCCTCTTCCTAAGGAAGTGATGGAAGAAGAAAATATTTGTGGCAGCACTGACCAAAGCCTGGAGCTTTGTAATTATGAAGGCTTAAATGAAGTAATAAATGTGCAGGAAGAAAATCTTTCAAATTCTCCAAATGTGAAGGAAATTATTATGCCTGGGAAACAGCTGCTTCATACTGCTGTAATTGCACAACAGCGTAGGAAATCTGATGCTTTTAAAGAAGGTCTTGGAAAGCCTGAGTGTGATGTGGTACCGAGTGAGGTATCTTCTGAATCACGTACCAACAGTGATAGGCAACCGTGTTCAACAGGGGAATCCGGCGACCGCCTTACGCAGCCTTCTCCTTGCGCTCACGTCCTGTCGGTGGAAAATGGTCTGCAGGAAAGTGGTTTCACAGAACCTCAAATGGCCCCTGAGAACAAATGCCTCTCAAGTGTCAGCCCAGCAGAAGATATTCAGGGTTTACATTTAGGAAATCATTTGACCACACAAGAATGTTCAGACAGTCAAGTGAAATTGCGCAAAAGAAAGGTAGGATGCATATAAATTGCAAGGATTTTCTAATCCGTATTTGTCTATATTTCTTGCAAACTTACTAATTTATTGGAGGTAAAATATATTTTTCAGCCTTGTTTCATGAACTTGTTTCATTAAACATCATCAGATGTTTGTTTAAACTGCTCTGGGAGAAAGGTAGAAGCACAACTGAGTTTCAGGAGTTTTTGTAAGGTCTGAAAATGGCTGAGATATGAATTTGAAAAGTGAATTGCATTCACTTTTGATACTGTTGTCTTTAGACACCAATATTTGTTTTGTGTGTCATTCAATGCCATATGAATAAGAATCTTCCATAGGTTTGGGGATTTGTTTGTTTGTTTGTTTTTCTGCTGCTATCAGGTATCATTAGCCATCTTAGGAAAGAGATTCTGCCCAGAGCTTCAGAAACCTTGTTCAAAGAAGGGGAAAGAGGAAGCATGCAACAAAATTTTAAAAGGGAAAAAAAGAAATGGAAAGATACTGCCATAGTTCTTTGGGTTTTTGCTCAGCCCTGTGAGCAGGTGTTCTTGCAAAATGAGGTATTGCTAGGTTTAAAATAATGACTTAAAATTTCAAAGCCCACAAACAGTTTTACTGTCTGTACAAAGTAAGGAAGCGAATCATTCCAAGCTTTAATGGATAGATCCTGCAGCAACAAAAGGCCCTTTGGTTTTCACAGGAGGAGTTTGCTGGCTGAGGGATGACAGGATGCATCTCCAAGGCCATCCTTCCCAGCTGCACTGCTTGTTCCTGCTCATATCCAGTTTCTAATCGTTGCCTCTCCTCTGCTCCTTTTTTCATTTGACATCATCCATTTTCTTTTGTCTCTTTCTTGTAAATCTAGTCTCTGTTGATCGTGGGCGTTTTGTTTTATTTTTTCTTCAGCTGTAGTGCCTCAGTGGTTGCTTCACTAAATCACAAGTTTTAAAGCACAATCTCAAATGCCCAAAGCACTGAATGCCAGCACCATATCCTCAATTGCTGGCCCTTGCTCCCTTGAGTAAACCCTATGGTAATATCAGTACTCAGGAAGATCTTGATATGGTTGAAAGTTATGTGTAACTTCTGCAGAAAGCTGTAGAAACTCTGGAAGCTCATCTTCCTTCAGGAGTTACAGTGGTAATGATCCCACTGTAGGTATCACTGAGTTCAAGTGAGAAACTGGAATGACTTCTTGACTAGCAGTAACTTTTCAGGAAATGCTAAGCTTACACATCTGTAGATAACAATTGAAGATTTTAAGTGCTTTCTTTAAAAAGAATTAGTCATTTTCCAGAACCAATTGACTATCATAACCATATTCTCCGTGGCTATACTTTCAGTATTGAGTTTTCTTAGTTTACTTAGCATACTTGCTAATACTGATGTGTACAGTTATCATTATTACCAAGCTTTAATTTAATGTACTTTTAGAGTCCTATCATTATTGTTTGGAAATATAGATAAAACTTATTTCTGTTCTGTTCAAATACTGCATGTGTGCTATAGAGGGAGAAAAGAGTCTGTAGAACTAAAGGTGGAGCTAGTAACAGTTGGGCTGAAGAGCTTTACCAACACTGTGTAGTGTTTGGCTAAAGGGAAAAGATAGGATCTGTTGTTGCTCCCGGTATTATTTTTCCCCAAGTTTGCAGGAGACTTCTGCAAATAATGTTCCTCCTTGCAAGATTTTATCATTTGTATCTAAGCATAAGCTATTTTACAAAAGTCTCTCTCTCCTGGTAATAATCTGTGAAGAAAAATGTGTGTGTGTTTATAAACTTTCCCTGAAAGCCACTTTTGTCACTTTAACAAAACATTAGAAAAACAACAGACTTGAAACTGAATCCATCCATAAAAGTCAAGTATTTGCTTTGCAGTGACAGGAAGACTTAAGGGATTGGGAATGGTATATAAAACCTTTTCTCTCAAGGTCAGCAGTTCAAAGAGTGCAGTTACAGCCTAAAACACACCACTGTCTGATTAATGCTCAGAATCTATTATAGTTTCACGTAAAAAACAATGCTCAGAAAGGTCAGAATACTCGAACAAGCACATGGAGATGAATTGCTCAAGGTATAGATGTACCCAAAGCTTGAGGTGGTTCCGTAGCGCCATCACAGAAAGTGCTCAGCTTCCAGGTACTTCTGTAACAGCTAAACAACTTGAATTAGACATGATTCTGTTCCTGCTGATACTAGATACTTTGGAAAACCTGTTCCTCATTAACATTTTTTAAACTGGTTTTAATTGTGGCAACAGTGCGTGACCTCCTCTCTTATCTTCAGAACTGCCCCCTTCAATCTGGAGGTGAGGTGAGACAGCGGGGATCTGCTGTGCTTGGTCTGCCAACGAATACTGGCTCTGGGGCTTCAAGTTTAGCATCTTTGACCAACACCACCCCCATTTCAGTAAACTGCTTTATTTGTGATGAATGTACCGACACTGGAGATGCTTTTTGAAAACAGGTCCAGCCACTGCAGCCTTCTTGGCTCCCTCATCCAGCAGGGTTCAAATGGCTGATACCTTTTTTCCTTGTTCTCTGAGAAGGGCTTCCTCAGGTTAGAAGTGAGAAGTGCCTGAACTTAATTGTGATGTGTTAATGATGTTAGATCAAAATGAAAGAACCCCCAAAAAACAACCTTTCCTCTGCTTTTTTTTTTTTTTTCTGTTGATTGAAAATCAATTCTATTTATCCTCAGAATAAAATTGATGGCCTTTGCTGGCACAGAAGAGCAAAACCATAAATGAATACTTAGGTGTGGTTACACCATCTAGTCCCTCATGAATGCTTTCCTGGGTTAAATAAATTTTAAAACAATGACTTCATTTGAGAATTATACATTCTGATTTTCTAGAACTTGGAATAATCTTTGGAACTAATGAGTAAGCTTTAATGCCTTTAACTCAGGGGATCCCAGAAGAACTCAAAGACTTCTATTTATGTTCACAAGTATAATGCAGTGGAGGTTTTAGAGGACATCGTATCAAACTAGAGTAGTAGCATTCATTTCCAAGGGAATACCAGCAAAATGGGAATACTTAATTATTGTATGCAGATTAGAAAACAGAGAAAAATGGCCATTACCTTGTAAAAGACCTTGTAACATTTTGCTCATGTCCCTTTTCACACTTGCTGTAAGCTGCTACGTGCTCATCTCTGCCAGCAAAAGCCCCATGGGGCCTGCTCAGCAGATGCACAAACATACAAGAACACAGTTATTAAACTTGTTTTGCAACACAAGAAGGCTGTTGATTCAACTTTATCGTAGCAAGATACATTGAGACAAACTGTTCTACAAGACAGGCTCACCACTCGTCTCCTGCGCACAATCACCAGAGAGCTGGGGTGTCACAAACTGTAGTGCTCCCCAATGCACAGCCTGTCACATGTTGTTGACATGTTCAGCACAGGCAAAAAGGAGCCACAGAAAATTTTACTGAGTTGCGAAGTTGTGGTGCAAATGGCCTGCAAGGTAAAATGTGTCAGGGTGAGGGTTTGAGTAGCCGCTCTGGTAGAGGAGTCTGAAAAGGCACCTCAGATCTCTGACTGGACCCATTTCTGCTGCTAATTCTAGTTGTTTTTCTCAGCTTTTGCAAGGTTTGTTGCTTGGTTCTGGTATTTCCTTGCTCGGGAAGCCAGTAGAGTGGATGCATTCTTTTTAGCCCGTTACCTGTTGAATAAACTCTGCAATGCATATTTACAATAGAACAGAAATTCAGTTGGGCTTGTAAGATACTGAGGACATTTGTGGCTTTAGAGAATGATTTAGTTTTATAAAGGAAATTCATTGTTGTGTTAGGAATCTATGAATGCAGTACTGATACGAAAATCTGTCCTCTATGATTGATTTCAATACTACTGTATGCAGACAAAATCTGTAAAATGTGTCTGGTAACTGTGTAAAGAGAGAATGGTTTGTGGAAACGAAATAACTATGCTTACGAAGGGCTATTTATCCAAAGAAATAAGTAGGGTAGTTAATCTGCACACCATTTTTGCCAAAGTAGATTAAATTTAAATAACTGTTAAGTATAATGATTTAAGCAAAAGTTCTACATGAAAAAATCAAATTTTAGTCTTTGTCAGATTCCCTTACATTTGCAGCGATGTTCCAGTTGTCCATGGGTTGCAAGAGTCTCATCCACACAGAGATGGGCCTTCTGCAGTCATTTCCCCCCAACACCTACAAAGACACAGGTAAATTTGATTCATGGGGATTCTAGATCAACAAGCTGGACAACCTAGATACTGTGAATATGAAAGGTATTCATATTAATAGTCTGAGTTATTTTTAAAGTGTGCCTAAGAGCTCATTTACGTGTTGAGTCTCTAAAGGAGCAGAAAGCTATCACTGTGAGGTTGGACTCCGAATAGTTTGAGTGAAAACATGAAACTTGACACAAAACTGAAGTGTCGATAAATTCTCCTTTCTAAAGAAATGATGATTTGGTTCCTATATTTCATTGTTCTCTCCCAAAAATCTTGGCTTTTAAACACAGCAGTTGTCACATATAGAGGAGGGCACAACACCTACAGGGCTAGCTCTTAAGTGTTCATTTCCCTCTTCTGTAGGATAATGCTTTATCATTTACTGTATTTAATAAAATGTGAACTAATTTAAGCCTGTAAAAATGAAAAACAAATAATCTTATATATAACAGTAAATAAATTGGTGCTCAATTGATAGGGTTAGGGAACTGCAGTGTCACTACAGTTAAGGAAAGGAGGAAACAGTTTTAAGTTTTCTGCATACAAAAATGTAGCATCAGAATTAGCAGGCTTATTGATAAGAAATAACCAGCTTAGCAGAGTACTGCCAGAAAACAGAGAAAAAAAAATCTGGGAAAAGACAGAGATCTCTTCTTAAAAATGCACAAATATATAAGAAGTGTTTTCTGATTTGAGACAGAGTAAATGAATAAAACACTCCTCTCATGTTAGGGCTGCTGTGATAAAATGTAATTTATACCTAAATGTCAAGAGAAAGAGAATTGAATACACACCTACAAATGAACATTTGCATGTCAGAACTACCAGTTGCACATTCAGTTGTTTCCTCTGCCTGGGCAATGTGTACATTTGCATGTGTACCTCTGCACATACAGTTGAACACACTTTTCTCAAAATCTGTCATTCATTGCAATAATTTAATACTTTCCAACCAACTATATTTTATATTCAAGATAGTGATGAAATATGAAAACATAAATATGCTGCTCTGAAAGCAGCCCTTTGGCTTCCCAAATTGAAGTTTATTCGTGAAGTCCTTAAGGTTATTTTCATAAACCTCGGTAAGAAATACATGCTAGAGCTGCCGAGTTAGCAGAGGAGGGCTATTGTCACAGTATTTCTGGACATTTCCATACCAAGAACTTTGAAGTAAATCTTCCAAAAATAAGCACTCTTGGACTTCTAAATCAAGTTCAAAATAGTTCAGATAAACTTTGGATCAGCTTTTGAACTTTTGGTTGTTTATCTAAATTAAGTATGAATTCTGAAACTTTGAGGACTCTCTTCTAATGTGAAGCTTCTGGTTTCCTACAGAGATAATTAAGAAATTGTAGTAATAATCTTGTAAGGTTAGAGGTGATAAAGTGCCAGCAAAATTTCTGAACAGTGCAATGAAATAAGTGAATAAAATCATTGGTATCAGGAAATGTAATGGATGTATTGTGTCTGGAGATTGGAAGTGTTTGTTATGGCAGCTGTATTCATTTCCAAAAAAAGATACAGCCTGGAAAAATACTTTAGGAAGAGATTTGCTCTCCATTTTCACATGAAACTTCAAATAGAACTATCCAGCTAATTTGGGTATATTTGATGAATTTCTCTCAGTTGCTCTTCACTGGTCATCTGAATTTTCGATTTCATTTTCTTTGAAATGTTTTCTTTATGTGGCACTGTTAAAGGAATGAAGTTAGCAATCATGCGCCAGTGTATGAATTCCTCATTGCTCTTTTATGAGATTAGTGTTACTATTTTAATCCAGATTTCTAAAGTGAATGTTAGGTGCTTTGGAAATGATGCTTAAGCTAATGCCAACATAAAAGCAGCAGTTGATGTCAATGAGATGCAAATTAGTTTTTTAAAAAAAGAGATTATCAGAAGGATGGCATTAAATGAAAATGGATGGACAGGTAGGAGGTGACCTGGGATGTCTGAGTTCTTCATGGTGGTGCCTCTTCACTAGAGCTTTTTTAAGTGGCATTTCAGCTTTTTCTGTACTCTTGCAGTAAAGGTGGTTTCATTATTTCATCAATTCTATAAATAAAAGAAAAAAAAATAGGGTAGTGAAATTTGGGTTCTTCCATCCATATTTGCTACCTGAGTATTACGCTCGCCCAGGAGAGTGAAGGCTGCCGCTGTTCCCTGATGCTACGTAACTGGGCTAAAACTGGGCTTTTGAGGACACATGAGAAAGACAGGGTCTTCTAGGAGCTTCTGCCTGCATCATCCTGTATAACATCTCCCCAGGGAGCCTAGGGAGCCTCTCCTTTGGCGCAGCTCTGTTAGCAAAGTACCCGCAAGGCAGTAGGAATGCTTCAAAGAAAACAAAACAAACAAAAAAAAACCACTCTGAATCAGTGGACAAGAGGACAAGAGCTACCTATTTTGCTGAAATAATTTTCATATTAACAGTTCCACATTAATAGTTTCATACAAACTGCCATCTCTTCACATCACGTGGTCCTTTTTCATTGAGCACTCACATTAGCTCAGCATTAGCTCTTACTTGAACAGCAGGGTGAACCTGTTGTGAGCAATGGCATCTAACTTTTTAGATCTATTTCTTCTTTTATTGCAGTGAAAATACCAGAGATTCAGTTTCCAGACTTGTCTCAAGCATTCCTTTCTGATGGCTTAATCTCCTTTTTCCTCAATTTTTTTCTTTAGGGAATGGAGATAATTTAATGGTGCTTATATCATTTTTCTGTTTAACTTGTAAGATTCTTAGAATGCATTTTTGCATAGAAGTTGGTTCACTTGGGCTCCAGTCAAAAACCATTACTATATAAGTAGTAATTGCAGATGGGGGCTTGTTAGTGCTTCTTGTAAGTACTTCTAAGTGTTGCACTTGTAACAATAACTCAGAGCAGCCTAGGGAAAAAAAAAAGTCATTTCACTTATACTTCCCCTCTATCAGCAAGAAGATGAAAATATGCCTAGAAACAGCAGGAATGCACAAGAATTCAATTTAAAATGGAAACATGAATTTTACTATATCCTGATTTGGCCACAGGGAATTGAATTTGTGTTTTCCTGAGAGTCAGTCTCCAAATGTGTGTCAGAGAGAGGAAGCTTCTAGCTGAAAAAGTTAGTGCTTTCAGAGTCAATTATCTTTAATTGGGTAATCTTTGTAAAGTATGATGTGTAGATGTGTACATTTCTCACAGTTTATGTTTCTCTATCGAGAATTAATTAAAAAAAATAGAAATTTCTCTCAAATATTCTCTGGGAGCAATCCAACAGGCAGGAAATGCTCTACCACAATCTCAGATTATAGCAGCTATTAGAAATTTTGAAAAATATGGAGAACAGTGCGTACTGTTTGGAGGGTCATAGGAGAAAAGGGGTTGCTTTGGAAATCTTGACATTACAAAGGCAGCTGATGCCAGTGTGACTGCTGTGTCCTCAGACTCAGTTTAAGTGCCATGCTGAACTGGAGACTGTAGACACCAGTAACAATAGAAACACCTGTTACAGAATAGCTAAGAAAAAAAAAAACTTTAAAATAATATTGTTGTTTAACTATTATTTCCTCTACAGTTGGGTCCTGTACTTTTGCCAGTATGGCACTCTCTTCATGCTCCAAGAGGACTACTTTCATCTGAGTATCTAGGCAATGTTTTTTTCTTAATTTTGTGCAGGACAGTGGCAAATGCAGATGTTTGCAATGTGCTCATCTTTTTAAGGATGATTGTTCAAACAGGGGAGACCTTATTTTCACTTCTATAAAATCTGGATTTGCTTTTGTTCGGCAATGTTTTTCGTGATATACCCAGTTTCTTAGGTCTTAGCAAAGCACATGGATCTGTTTTGCCTTGGCCCAAACTCATGTTAACATGAACATTACGAAAAATTGATGAGGGATCCTAAGCCACAACAGCTTTTAGAAAGGCTAGTTGCTATCCACATGTCTTGGAGCTACAGTCTGTAGTATTTGTTCAGTGCACAACTATTACTGAGATCCACAGTTGCTTCACCACAAGGAATTTGCTGCATTTGCACATTATTATTAAAAGGTCATAATTTTCAAGGCATCAGGAGGAATCTGGCAGGGGCTGCAAGTAAGGCAAAATGCATAATATGATTTCTTTAAGAATAAACTGAAACCTTTTATTTGGTGTTGGTAATCATTACCTTTTGTTTCTCTTTCCTGCATTGAAAACTTACTGCCTAAATTTAGCTAGATATTTCTAATACGGAAGATGCAACAAAAGATCTACATTGACTAAAATAGTCAGATCAAAGGTTTGTAGACTATTTTTAGTCATGTTCTATGATAATCAGTAGAAAGCAGTGGTCATAAAGCACTTCTATTAATGTAATTAGATGTCCCTCAGTTTTTTTTGCTGTTCTCAAAAAAAAAAAAAAAAAAAAAAAAAAAAAACGATAAATATTATCTCCATCTATCTGGAAGCTAAGGAATGCTTTCCCACAGACTTCCTTTGTGTTTGGACTGAAGTCTGATGTATTTCAAACAATCTGAAAAATATTTAAAACAAACTCAGAACAGGATGGGATGATTGCCAGGCCATTACAGTATAACCTTTATGCAAATTTTACTTTGACACATTTTTGTGACAGTGTTCAGCAATAAATTTTAGAGGCTGCCAGCGTTGTCTAGACTGCAAACCAAGAGACTGTTGCACATCAAGTTATGCATGAGTTGGATTTCAGCTACCTAAAATGGTCATGAAAGTATTTGTATGGTTCATGGTCGCGCACTATCGCTTCACCAAAGTGATGTTAGGCATTTCCAGGAGTCGATCCAGAGAGTTTCAGCTTCATGCTCCTAATACTCAGCAGTTTATGGTTCGGGCTAGGTGTGGGATAATTGGCAGGAAGAAAACTTGTCAGGAAGAAAACATATTTTTCTTAAAATAAATGAGTAAAAGGTAACGTGGAAATCCAGTATTAGAGTACCGCTCGTGTCCGGCTATGCTGGGAGCCTCTGGAGCCGCAGATGGGATGGACCCTCGGCCGCAGGAGGGGTTTCTTGTGTTTGTTGCTTCCCGCCGGGGCAGCACGCGGGATGGAAAGCTGCGTGGAAGCACGCGGGATGGAAAGCTGCGTGGAAGCACGCGGGATGGAAAGCTGCGTGGAAGCACGCGGGATGGAAAGCTGCGTGGAAGCACGCTGCTCGCGCTCGCGCCTTTCTGCCGCCCGCTCTCGAGGGCAGCGCGGGAGGTTCGCGAGGGGGTCTGAGCGTGTCGAGTGCGGCTCTAGAGAGTGAAACAATGCGATTTCTGCTGCCAAAAACGAGTGCAAGCTCCGGAGGATATGGCCTAAAATGGTTAGGAATTCCAATTTAGATGTATGCTTTTCCCCTTATGAAGAGAAGCAAGCGGCTGTTCTGCTTCTGTGTGTGCCTGTGTGTACACGCACATACGCGCAGTGGGTGAATGTATGGCAAATGTAAACCAGATCCTTGCTGTCCTTCGTAACTCGGTCCTAGGTGACGTCTAATGCTTTTGCAGCAATGGAATATAAGGAATTTGGCTTCCTCAGACTCTGTTAATGAAAAATTGGCTCACTTTAGGATGAGGATGTCCTTCAACAGTGTGCCATATTACAGCAATAACTTTCTTATCTTAAGTTTCACATTATTTTTGCAGCTTCACCTTACAGAAGAGTTAGAACAGCAAGTTCAGTATGTAAAATATTTATGTAAAAGGGAAGCTTGTTTATTCTTTCCTGTAAGAAACCCCCTTTCCGAACATTTTCGCACATGGAAATTCAGTCAAACAAAGGTTTCTATCTACAGTATGTTGAGAATACCATACTATATCTTCTAATATAACCACAGACACACACACAAAAGATTCTTTAAGGAGCTGATTCTGTTCTACTGTTTTTGCTTTGATCTTTTTGGTGACATCATCATCCTTAAAAAGATGGGTTGCATGCACTGAAGAGTCCTAGCTGTTTCATGAAGGCATGAAAGATGAAAATGTTAAGCAGTGCTAAAGCGCATGACTAGTGCGGTGCAATTTTAGCATCAAAATATTTTAAAAGTTTTCCAAAACTGTACTTTTTTTTGTTTGTTTGTTGTTTTGTGATAAATGCCAGTCTGACACAGATACAGCTCTAGCTGCTGGACGTGTACATCGCACCTCACCAGTTCTACAGAGCTTATTCCCACACTGAAAACTCACCTGTTTGCAAATTTCTCCACCAGCTAATTGCAAGGTCACGTGATAGGACATGATCAGGGTCATGTTTAGGCTTTACACCTATGTAGGAGGCAAAATAGCAAGGGAGTGGTTGCAGAGTAAGAGGAGGAATAGGGCAAAAAAGACAGAAACTGTCATGTGGGTAGGAGAAAACTGAAAAATAGGTAGGGGAAGATTAATTAATACTTCATTTAAAGTGACCATTCGCTTCCTTTTTCACCTCACATAAATGATATCAAACGCTTTGTCCATTATAGTGTCAAAGAAAATCTGGGGAGAAATTCCTCCATTCTATGCCTTGATTAATATACCTGTGAATACAGATTGTCATTAAGCACATTTCATGACCATTGCACTAAGCTTTTAGAAAAACATATGGTGATTCTTATTGCAGGTTCTTTCGCAATATGCGTTTTAAGTCAATCGATTGCGTTTTTGCAGATTGAAGCTTATGAGTAGTGAGGACCATGGGGAAATCAACTTGAATCAGAAGAAATACATACATTCCTGATCCTGCTCTCTCGGGAGCAATTCCAGAAGCTTCCGATTAGGCTGCCAGTTACTTTTTTCTAGGTCATTCATGCTCTCAGTGAGACAAAAAGCATTTCTTTTGTTGTCTTATCTGTACTCTTTTAGACAGGGTATTAAGATCGCTAATCCTTCTGAACCCTCGCGCTTAGCTTTTCTGAAGTTTTGCTTCCCCCCTTCCCCTGTTTCATATAAATTTGGTGTGGCAGTATTAAAATTTTTAGCTCTTTGGAGCTTATTTCTCCTCAGGCGTATGTAGAGGAAGGATCGCTGTCAGTGGCACAAGAATACTGCCTGTTTTTCTGCTAGCAAGCATCATAGCTTAACAGCATTAGGCTCCAAGCTCAAAGCAGCAGCCAAGCAGAGCCATGTGAGTAGAGGAGGCAGGGAATATAAAGCAGGAAAAACAGCCACATGACTTCTGCAATTCCTTTTCCGCTTGGGAAAGGAGGGCAGAGCTACCCTGAGCACCCTCAAAAGCAACAGTTCTAGTGATGCTTCTATTTCCCAGTCCCCCTGCCCAGCCCCCTCATTTCAACCGTTGTACAGAATTTCTCCTCAGATCCATTTATGAGAATATCAGCCCCAAACCTGACTGTTTAGCCTGTTCCAGAGCCGTGGTCTGCCGCCACTTGGTCCCTAGCTCTGCATTTCCTCTCCCAGCCCTGTCCGCCGGGACAAACTTTAGACTTGGAAACAAAACTCACAGCTGAGCAAAGAGCTCGTGCAGGACGAGCTCGCGGTGTCAGCAGTGCTGCCTCATGGAGCACGACGACAACAGCCTAAATGTCAGCCCTATTAGTCACCGAGGATTGTTTTGGGGTTTAAATACAATTCTCTTATTTTCTAACCGCTGTGTTCAAACACGGTGTTTACTGAGGGTGAAGTATAATTGTGAGGCTTTGATCTTTGCTTTCAAACTTCTTTTAAGCTGTAAAGAAAACTCATCGGTGCTCAGAATGACATTAGAGGCTATTTTTGGAGTAAGACCAGGATTTGGAAGGTGAAAGGACACTTCTCCAGTTCTCTCAACAAGTCCCTGGGAAAGTTAAAAATAAGTCGTGCTGGAAAAAAAAAAAAATTGGCAGTTGTTATTTGAGAAAATTTCTTTATTCCAGGAACTGCCTCATGTAGCAGAAATTTATTTACCATCTGTGTAGACTTGAAAAATTTTCCATCTTACCAGATACACAACTGAAATAGAAACAGTCTCTCCATCCCTATGCTTTCCACTGGCCTCTGCTTTAGAAGTGCATTGTTTTAAAAACTTCAGAAATTTTGTGTTCTCCGAAGAGGGGTAGCTCCATCGGAGCCCAGCTGTGAACTGCTGACGCTCTGGTCGTGACCTGCGCTGGCGTCACCTTCCTGTTGCTAAACGCGGTCACTTGGGGAGGGGAGGGAGGAGTTCACAGCCGTCAGCTGGAAACCAAGGCTCATTTTAATGGTTGTGACATTATTTACTTCTAATGAAGAAGTAGTTATTGGAGAAATGAATTGGTTTTGCTTTAAATGCAAATATACTTCTATGCTTTCACAGTTCTGTAACTGTCAGGGAGGGGGGGAAAGGGAGGGTAAAAACAAAAAATGCTGCGTGTAGAGATAACTGGTCCTATAAAACGCAAAGCAGCCTGTCTATACGTAGCTCTTCATATGGCCCCTGGCTACTCCCCTTTATACAGAGACCAGAACCCAACACAAGCAGTTCCTAAGAGACAGGAGGAAAGAGAAGAGCTTGGGAACAGATATCAGGATGCACAAGCTTCAGTTTGACTGCAGTTCCTGGGGTTTGTTCTTTCATTTGTTCTATGGGTTTATTTTGCCTTTACTTTCATGCACACTCAGAATCCCTCAGGGCTGATACTTATTTGAGATTCAGGTGGCTTTTCGAAATGATACTCGTGTCTAGCGTGGTACAAAAGGCAGGCATCAAAGCCTTCCTGTTTGAAATACTCCTTGAATTTGCTTAAAGGTAAGCTATTTGCTTAAAGAATAAGTCAATAAATAATAAACTAAAAGCCATTCTTATAGATTCTTTTCTTTTTCTTACCTATTTTTACCTGCTTCAGTGTTCTTTATGTTTGGCTGAAGACACTTATTTTATATCAGACCTTCACACAGGCTTTTTCTGTCATAATTCCGAGTCTTTGAAGTAGTAACATCTTACGAGATGTGACTGCTTTAACTAGAATTATTACTAAACCCTTTAATCCATCAGTTTTGATCTGTATTCTAAACTTAATTCTGACTGTTTTCAGACTTTTCTATGACCCATATGACTGCAAGCTATGTTGTACTTGGGAAAACTCCTTAGAGGATTGTGAAAATAGACATGTGTGAACTGTAAACCACTCTATATTACTTCCTATTACTGCTAAATCGTATGCAGTCCCAAAAGGAGGAGATTAGAATTTGTATTCTCAGTTTGCAATCACATGTGTTAACAACCAACATTTTTACGTTTGAGTTTCAGTTCCCAAAGAAGCTAAAGGTTTTCCCTATGGTTTTCAGTTAGGTTTGTGCCATGGGCCTTAGGTAAGGCCCATGCATGTTCTAGTGGTTTCATTTGGGCCGAGAGCGTGCTTTTCATGCGAGTTTGCTGACTGATGTGATACAAAGCACCAGAAGTGGCTTTGTGGAGCAGTTTCAAAGCATGCAAACTGGATCCCTTTTTTGGTGGCACTTTTTGGTATCTTCCTCTAGCTGCATGGCTGTTTTGACAGATGTTAGCGTAATGTTTTGCAAAGAAAATGTGTATTTTAGGATTATCATTAACCAGGAATTTTTTTTCAGCTATTGGAAGAAAGAAATGATGCAGAAGGGTAGTAGACTCCTGTCTTCAGAGCACAAGAAGTATGGATGGAAGGAGGGGAATAGGAAAGCTGTGCTCCGCGCTCAGCCCTGGTGGCACTGGTGCTCACTCCCGCGGCTTGCGGCGCGGTGCCGTTGCAGGGCTCTCCCACTCTGCTGCACCCCTGACCAAACTAGCCACAAGATATGAAACTACTTGGACTGTGCCAAGTTAACTACCACCAAATCTTCCAATAACAGATTTTTAAAGTGATCAGTAAATGACAACTTAGGGGCATTTGGAAAATATTCTCTGGTAGAAAAACATGTGTTTATGACTCTAGGGTAAAATTTATCCCTGAACTTGACAGCCTCTTGAGATTCTTCAGCTACACTTCTTATTCGGGCTCTGTGAAATGTATGCAATCCAGGGTAAAACTTGCGAAAGGTATTTGTCCCCCGTGCTTGTGCTTTCCAGTTGCCTCGCTAATTCCCAGGAGCGCTGTGGCCGTTTGCTCGCTCGGCTCCGTGCGAGTCCCTGTCGCTGCCCCCGGGGGCGCTTCCCCGCGCTCTGCGGGTCCGTTTGCTGGGCCGCCTCAACATAACAATTTTTTTGAAAATATTCGTGCCTCGCCAGGCCATCTAGACAGGGAAGGCAGTGCAAGCATATCAGTCAGACACAATCTGAATACACCGTAAATGAGGAGACAGGCATCTGTTCGGTTGTCTTTTGCAGCTGGGTAGTCACTTGATGACAGGGCCCTGCACTACAGTCTTTAGTATCCCCCACCTGTGGCATTGCTGTTAGCTCCAGCCTTTGGAGGCTAACTAAGCACCGAGTCGTCTGCTGCAAAGGTGAACTTTGTCTGCAAAAGGAAAGGGTGTAGGAAGGCAAGTAATTATTCACTGGTGCTCTTGGAACACCCTATTCACCAAAGGCAGGAGGAACTGTGGAATTAATAATTGCCAGTGCTAAGAGGGCTGAAAATAGCTTATCCACCGTATTACCTAGGATCTTCACCACCAAAGATGAATTCAGCAGTCAGTTGTGCATGGAATTGCACGGTAGTAGGTATAGTTTATAGTAGGTGCTTTGGATTTAGGCCATTATGTCATTTGGATGTTCTTTCTGTCACTTAACACCCCCTGAGATTTACACCCAGGCCACACTACCAGCAACCAGAGCAAATGTGAAGTGGGACTTAGCCCAGTAACGAGTGAGGAAGCTCCGTGGCTGGAGGAATCTGTGGCATCTGCTTCAAGACACTGGCACTCACTCCATGTCGGACTGGTTCCCATTAGGCCATGACAAATAGTGAGATTTGTCTCCTCGACCATGACCAAAGCAGAAAATCTTCTACCTTTCTCTAAGGCCCCCATGTTGTATGCACATGTGTGCTGTGGCAGTGGGTTTGATCATTTCTGGCAGCATGTGGAACAGTTGCTTGGTGATTATATCACTTCACGTGCTCTGTAGGGAAATAAGATAAGCAGTCATTTGTTCTCGTCCAGGCCGTGCTGTGGAAATGGTCTCCATCTGTGTATCACTTGCGCTTTCAAAGGCAACGAGAGAATTTCTAGAAGCATTCACTGGAGAAGCCTTTGTTATAAGCAGCGTGCACTAATATTTACCGCAGTGTCACCAGCAAACCTTTTCAGATCGTTGCTCAGAGAATAACTGGAACTTAGTACATTGAGAAGAAGGTTTCTGGCCATATCAGTGCAAGCTTGAATAAATCGAGATGGATAAATCATCCAGTTTGTTCTAACTCAAAGGCGAATCTGATGTTAAGACCTGGGGGTTCCTAACTCCGGTGCTTTATTAAATCTGGCGGGTGGACTGTGCAGGCTCTCCAGTGAACACTTTGTTAGGCGTATTTTTGCTAGCACATAGAATTATAGTAATACGTAACTTCTAAAAGAAATACCCTAGTTGAAACAATACAGTTTTCAGGGACTATGAGATTAAAAAAAAAAAAAAGGCAGCAGAAAAAGAAAAGTATTTTAGGGAACTTTTGAAGATCCCTTAAGCCTATTCAGTGAGATTTGATAGCTAAAAATTTTGAATCCTGTGTGAAATCTGTTGATAAATGTTAATTTAGGTTACATCTTTGAATTAAAGATTTACTCTAGAATTGAATATTAGTAGGTCATTTAGATCAGGATATACGGATCTTTTGGGAGTATTTTAATTAAAGCAGTTTGCCAGATATGCAAAGTGAATTCCCCTGGTGTTTGATGGAACCGTCCACATTCCCTTGGTCCTGCTGCACGTGAGGGAGAGCACCACTCAGAAATGATGCTTTTGAGCTAGTGATGGAGATATTTCCAGAGTTGTGTCTAGCATCAACTGAGCTGCCTCCCCATGGGACAGGATGTGGCCAGCCCACCTTTACTGAAGAGGAAGCAATAGCAGCACAAGGGCTGAGTGTATTGGCAAAGAGCATGCGGGCAGAGAAATGATAAATCTGGAACGTTGCCCATTTATCTGTTGCTTGCTGCTCTACTTTCACTGTCACTACGCATACAAGTTATAGAGGGAAATCCTATTCTTTGTCACCTGATCGATTGATTGTACGTGACAATTACACTGTACGCGTTTCAAAAATGGTAAAGGGTTTAGTGGCTCTGATAAAGTATAGTGATACTACAGCAGAGAAGAAATCAGAAAGAAGAACAGACCAGTGTTCCGGTGTTATCATTTCACTCGAATAAACTGCTTTGTATGTGCCAGGGCTCCTGCAATTAGCCAGTCTTTGCTAAATTACACTGCAGTGGAATTTCCTAACCAGAAAGATAATCCTTGCTCCTTGAAAGAAAAAACTCCAAAGATTTGATAATTAGCTCTCAGAGGAGCCCATTGGTTATTTTACAGCTGTGGAAAAAAACAGTAGAGACCTTATTTATTGACCTAGCTATCTGGTAAATCAGGAAGAGATCAGTGTGGTGGAATCTTTTTGAACAGACCACCTCCTGACACTGGGAAAGATCCAGATGAGGTCAAAACCCTCTGCTTCCTGTCTCAAAGAGGAAAAGGAGAAAAAAAAAATCTGATAAACATAAAGTTACACAGAGCTGCTTTGGAAAATCCTCAGGAGATAAAGGGAGGTAGGGGGAAGAACTTAAAAAAATTCCTCTTGTTGAATATAACAAGACAGTACATGCATTCAGCAACTATCAAGAAACCTCTGATTTCCATTTTTCCAGTTTCCTTGTCAGAACTGAGCCTGAAACATGAGAACCAGCAATGAAACATTCCCCAACAGACACAGTCATAGCAAACGCAGTCATTACCCCACTAACCAGAGCGTTAAATGTACTTCCAAATGTTACCACTCCAGGGATGGATCAGAGAAACAGGGCTTAAAAACAGAGGGGAACTTAGCCCAGAGGCCAGCACTGCTCCTTAGGTGTGCTCTAACCTTGGGAAAAATGTTTAAGCTGCCTGTCATTTTCACAGCTTTAAAATGGAGATAATGTCATTTTCCCTTCTCGGTGTACTGTGAGGTTGAATGTCTTCAAGATGCAGAGGCACTGCAATGTTGCAGCAGCAGAGCCATGCACGTACCTGAGTGGATCTTTCTTGGGTGTTTTGAAAACCAGACTGCAATATTGCTCCTGCTTGCCCCTTCCCTCCCATATTCCCTGTGATTGTATCCTGTTTTTGTAGCACCCGTAGATTCAAATCAGATTCAGTTGGAATTTTGATGTTTGCCCAGTCGCCCTCAAAACACCTCGCAGCTGGGCTCCGGCGCAATGCTGTGTGCCTGCGCTCTCGCCCAGGTCTCCCAGCAATATTTTGAGGAGGTTCTATGTCGTCTTCCCCAAGACTCCATCCTGTTAGTCTTCCCTATAAGAAAGTGTTCTTTTCATTTCTCTGTTCATCTTGCTTCAGGAATGACATAAAAGACCATCCTTTTTTGAGAATAAGTATCAGTGTGACCACTGAGCTTAATTGCATATTTATAGATATTTATGTTCATAAGCATAAACATCTGTAACAAGAGAAAATTCTAGCATAAATCAAATCAGTACCATTTATTTTTAAGCAGGCAGCTGAGTCCTGGAGAAGAGAAAAAGCCAATCTCCGCATGAAAAAGCTGTTTTGGTGAAAAGCAGTTTTGGTGAAAAGCAGTTTTGGTGAAATCCTAATTTGGCTGGAAGCAAACTCAGGATTGCTTCAACAGGCCTCAAATTTCGCCTACACTCATGTAGTTATTTGGGCCTTGTAATAAGCTCTATTGCTGCATTTTTTAAATGCAGAAAAGCCAAAAGTTATTTTCCTCGTGCTGAGAAAACACACTGGCTTAGCAAAGCATGCGTGGTGGCCTTCAGGTGCGAACATTGATATGAGAGTAGATCAAGCTTGAACTCAAGCAATGAGGTAGCTAGAGATTTTATTGGAAGCTCTGGAATGCATTTATCTTCCACACTCAGAAAGCCATATTTGATAACAGTAACAGTCATTTTAATACCACATTTAAATATGGTAAGAAATTCTTTGCAATTTCAAATGTTTTGTTCCTCAACCTGAGGACCGGGGCAATCGCTGGTCCCGCAGCTGTGTGCCAGGGTTCCCAGTGCTCCTCGTCTTGCAGACGCCAGCTGGTGCTGGTTGTAACTTCACTCCAGGGTGCCTTGGCGTTGGCTCTGGTCTGAGGCAGGTTCTTTCCCAGACATGCATCTCTGGGTCTTTCTGCTCGGTGTTTCTGAGGCCCTAGGCTCGTGCTTTTGGCCTCGCTCACGAAGCAGTAGCTGGAGTGTTCATATGATGTTGCTTGCTTGCCCTGAGCTGATTTTGTCATGATGTGTCTTGTGTTCAGCCAATAAAAGTTGACACAAACCAGCAAGACAAATCAGGTTGTACAACTTGCTATTAGAAAACATACACATGCACAATAGTGTATGGCTGACAACTCTTAAATTCTACTGGGATAATGCAGTCATATTGCATGAGATAATGCTTGATTAAATTGAAAAAATACTGGAGTACACTTAAAGGCTCTCAAGCTAGTTATCTCAAGTTCTCTAATAGACACATTTTGATTGCATGAGGACATAGGCTAATCTGTGCCAGCTGCTCCATACTTAGCTATTCCAAAAGCCTCATTCTCCCTCCTCAAGCAATGTTTTTCCTCTGCAGACAAATTTCATGCAAAAGCTATGTCGACCTTTAAAGATGATTTAGGCTTTTGTCACAACATATGGTGTCAGTGTTTATTTCCTTTATTACTAGGAAAATGTGCATTTAAAAGTTTTTAAAAAGTTGTAATATAACATCTTGTTGTTTCATTCTTTATGAAGGGTAGGTGGTATGGTTTTTACAGGGCATTTAAGGAATGGTTTAAGACAGTAATGTTGCTGCTTCATCATATAGAAATTGAATTATTATTTTTACAGAGCACTGTAAAAATTAATTTGAGAATATATCTGTTCATTTATTTCCTCATCATATCTGCCTACTAGCTAGAAATTGTGGCTAGTCATTTATTTTATGGGCTAACCTAGAAATGCTAGGTATAGGAGTACTGTCCAAATTGCTTCAACACCTTTCAGATATACAACCAAAAGTGATCGTTTGCCAAAAGATTATATAACCTGAAATGTACTTTGTTCAGTGTGCTAATTTTTGCCAGTGTGCATTTGCCACTGTAAATAAGATGGGCTTTGTCAATTTTGCAGTTACGTTTCACGTAACAGCTCATAGTGCTCCAACTGTACTTGCCTGAAAGCAAGGAACCACTGTCAAAGAAAGGAAGTGTATGTGTATATATATGCATATACACACACATAGGTATAGGTACATAAGCATACGTAGGTATAAATCTGTACAGCTATGTACATAGGTGTACATAGGTATAAATTAAAAAAAAAAAAAAGGTGTTCAAGAAATATCACATTACCAAAAGTAGCTCTTTCTGCTGCATTGGAAGTCTTCAGAAGTGTCCCAATCCTGAAGTGTGAATCACAGTAAAATCAGCCACATTTTACCCCTGACAAGCAAAGAATAAAGTGTAAATTGAAGACTGTCATTTCAGCTTGCCAGCAAACCCTTATCTTAAGAAGGAGGGAAAGAAGATTAAAAATATACATACTTCTATTTAAGACAGACTTTGAAACAAATGTTTCCACTCAGTTCTGGGGAGGTTTATACCTTTTGCTTGAGGACATGCTGTTGTTACTGCATCCTGGTTTCATGAGTCATTAAACTTCTTTTCTGTATATGTAAGCAGACACCTCTTATTGACATACCATAGGATGCATAGTCGCAAAGGGGAATGAGTCACCTGGCAAAGAAGCCTACCCAGCTGGAAACTGTGGAACCAGACCAGCTGAAATAAAGTGTGCAAACTTTATTTTATTTTGCTTTAAAGAAAAACTTCGTAATGTGTCAAGCATATGCTTGTGCATCTTAAGAGACTGAAAAAAAAATAAAGCAGATATTTCAGTACAAATGTAAGTGCAAAAGAGTAGCCAGGGCTTTGGATTTATTAATATGAGTATAAAATTTTGCTTAAAAGATTTAATGTTGAAAGTGTGCTTTCCTTGCAGGCCAGCTAAGCTCTGAACAGCATGATATTTGCACTGTTCTCGGTTAAAAAGTAGCCATCAGTGACCTAAGAATACATAGATGGGGAAGCATTAATGCATACAGTTTGCTTCTAATTCTTCACTATGCATTGATTATCCAGTGTGCCAGCACTCACTGAAGTTTGACATTTTTATTCCCTTTATTTTTCAGTTCCACAAATATGTGTTGTACATATCTGTTTAGAACAGCACCCTGATGCCCTCCTGCTTGTGAACAGCTGGATTCCATCAGCCTGAATTTAATTCAGTAAATCATATTTGGAGATCAATCTCCTTGATTAGCATTAATTGCAAATAAAGGACACACAAATTGTTTTATTCTGTTTAAGTGAAAACTTGAACTCTTGAAATCGCAGCCCTAATAGAAGCTGAGTATTTGTAAAAATATGTCAGATTTATTGCTGTGTGTTGAAATCTAACTACATGGTTACAGAAAAAAACTATCATTCTTGATTTCTGTCCTTTCTAACCCTTTAATCTCATAAGGTCAGTTAGGGTGTCAGACTCTTGACTTAAATAATTAAGGGTCTAGGAGGCATATTACTTAATCTTTTTTGATAAATCCAAGAATTACAGTATCACTTTCACTTAGTACTGGTCTCAGAATACGCTGAATTTTTTCTAGCTCCATCACTGAATGGAGAAACAACAGAAAATCACTAGCTGATCCAGAAATATAATGTCATGAATTCTGAGATGATTCATATTTGCATTTCAAAGGCATTGCAGAGCACTTCCTGTGATGTTCATGAGCAGCAGAGAAAATATGTTTACGTCCTGTAATGGTATCAGTTCTAGCATATCCAGTATATCTGTCCTATCCCTGTATAGATCTAGGCTATGGCATCTTTTGCATTACTTGAAAATGAAATAATGCCGCCGCAGTCTATGACTCCTTCACCAAATATCTTGGTCGCTGAGCTGAGTGCCATGCTGCTTCCTGTAACTTTACTCTCAGTCTTTACTTTGATGAGGTGGAATTCAGCACTTCAATCTAGCGTTTGGACACATGAGAAGTATGACTAGTTCATTAGGTTCATCTTGCTGATTGAACTTGCCAGGAATTCTATTCCTGTGCCTCTTATGCCCAGGTCTGTACCTCTGGAAAGCCCCCGCATCCCAGCTGCAGGCAGCGCCAGAGCCCGTCGTGCTGCTCACAGTCTGTGCAAGTCCTGCGGTAGCTGCGAGTGGCTTCACACACTGGCACCTCCTCTCAGGTCGTCCCAAATGCTTCTCTCTCTTGGATCTTGAGACCTCTAGGCCTCCTTTGATCTTGGGCTCTGAATCCGATTTAACTTGTGCCGTTGTTCTAGTTTGCCTCCAAGATTTCATTACCATTTCTTCATACCCTCTCCTTGGCTTGCCTTTAAGTCCTGGCTTCAATATGTAATTGGACAGGAAGAGACTGTTCATTAGCACAAGGCATTAGCCAAATACTTCTTCCAGCTTCTCCTGCAAATCTTCATCCGATAAGAAGTGCTGAGCATGGATTACATGTTAGCCCCGCTGCAGAATTTGATAAACTAGCCTCTGAGGAGTGTTCAAGTGCAATTCAAGTGCTTTCTATCATCCAGAGACTGAGTTACCCCTTGTCTTCTCAGACCTGGAAATCTGAGGATGTTTGGGCTATTTTCATTTTGTGTTCCTCCTTCACAGCAGTTCTATCTCAAAGTAGGGTGACATGATTGGAAAGATTGCTTTACCTAGTTTAGACAATAATTTCTGGTTATTTCACAAACAACATTCAATCTCTAGCCACAGAGGACTCACAGGAGACTTTGATTTTATTCTCTGTCATTACTGTAGCTTTGTGACTACAACCAGGTGTTTTATGCCACTTGGTTATTAAGTTTTTTGGAAATTTAACAGTCTCTGTTATTTTTCTCCTTATGTCTATGTTTATGCTCTTTTTTTGATCTAAGACATAAAGCCAGATACAACCTCTCAGCTGCTCTCCTGCTCCCTCACTTCATCAGTACACGTTCCTTGTTCATTTCAACTCTACATCTGTGCCTTTGTTTTTACAATACAGCTATGATTTTTTTTTCCTTCGGTTTGTTAATGCACAATTCTTTCCATTTCTTAATTCACCAGTAATAAACCCCAAAGCTCAGAGCCATATTTTCAGTGATATGATACAGACTAATGCACCGTATAACTCAGTGGAAAAGTTAGGTACTTGTGGTCCAGGGAGAGAGACTCGAAAAAGAGGCAGAGAAAAGATTTTCCTCCAATGCTCCTCGAAATCATGTCCTCAAATTTTGTGTGACAATGATGTACTTCAAGAGAAACATTTATTCTTGAGAAACTAATTGTAATATTTCAGGCTGGGCACTGTGCCATTCTTAGTCCTTATGTTTGTGATCTCTTTCTTGAAAATGAGCATGCAATCCTGGATTTCACTTGAGGGTTCGAGGGTTGAATCATATCTAGAGAGCCATGATGATGTGATCACTGCCTGTTAATCCTCGAGCCTTCTGACCACTGTATTATTCCCAGACCATTCCTTCAGCAAGAACGGTGGACCAGTAATGATCTAAGGTAACAGAATTAACCAAGTGGTGTCTGTCAGGTAGACCTATTTCACAGACATTAGAGAGTGATTAAATTTCTTCCAGTGTCCTGAAACATGATGAATTAAGCAGCAGGAAAGGCAGCACTCCTGAAAATGCTTGAATAAATTCTATAATTTGTTCTTTGTATTTCTCCTGAGCCTGAAATGTTGATGTGGCTTTCATGCCATTACTAAGTAGCAATCATACCAAGCTGAGTTTCTCAAATAAATCTAATTAAATACAGATGGATATATTGGTCTTGCAACATATCCAAACAAAGATCCTTCCTGGAATACCTTAAAATGTTCATGTTTAATACATTTAAAATACTTCTCACAATTTTCTGCTCATACTGGAAATATTCACACGTCAGTAATCACATTTTTACACTACAGAGATCACTTGCACTTCAGGCTACTTTTGAAGAATAACAGAAGACCCCAAACCCTGAATTTTATAATTATTTTGCTTTTTCCTGTTCTCAAGGCTACTTTCTGCAAGGCCACTATCTTCTTGGCATGCATGAGTTTTATTCCACCTGCTTTTTTTTAACAATGCAGCGTGGTCATTGTTAGTAACATCCTGCTTGAATGTTTATAGTTGCATGTTTGTCTAGCTAAAATCCTGCAGAAGCATTTGCCAAGATCAGAGCAAGATGCTGACTGACAATAGTGCTGTTCTGCTCATGCCGGAACAACTTTGAATTTTGTATTCTTCCCTTTCATATTTTTCTCTCTTCATGCTCATAATAATAATGAGTTTTCCTCCTGGGTTTCTTATTTTTTTCACCTCCTTCATTCTACCTAATCACTGCCCAGAGTTTATTTTTGCATTATCATTCAAGAATAGCATTTTCAAAGTACTTACTACAAATCTACAGTATTTCCAAATGTTCCATTTATGTTCAAAGTTTTGTGCAGAGAGTAATTGAGATTTTGCAATAGTTCTAGCCATAATTACTGGAATTCTTCAGTTACTGAAAACTGGACTTTGCACAAGTAGGCTCAGGTGGAAAAAAAAAATGATAGGAATTAAAAACATTTGATTAAATCATTAAAAATATTTGCAAAATGTTTTGCAAGACTGAAATTTTGTTCAGCCAAATAACTCTGCTGAACACCAGGAACAGAATCTGAGTTAACCTTGGCTTGGTCATGTTTGTCTTTTTTTCTGTCATCTGCTCTTTGAGATAACCCTGGAACTCAAGCCTCCCACTGGGTAGAGCCACCCGTGGAGCTAACATGAGAGTTTGTATTTATAAATAGGTTTCTCTGTATTTTCTGCCTCACTCTGGTGGTCTTTACAAGGCAGTGGTCAGTGCCCAGAAGTGGGGTCTGGCAGTGCACGTGGGTCACGGTGCTGATACCATCTGAGCACTGAGAGTGCCACTGCAAATCAAAGCAGTGGTAGGATTGAGATGTGAGCCTGTTTTGATTTGCAGCGTAACTACAGCCTGTATTTGTTTTTGATACATGTGCTGTGAATGCAGGTAGGATGCTTATACAGTAGTGGGCCACATTCATGTTTGAAATGAGTTCTCTTTTTTTATTATCCTGTCCTCACCTTGCTTTACCTCTATGAGGGGTTTTCAGATTGTACAGTAAGACTTATTTTTTTGAGTGGCTTGTTCCTTAAGTGTCTTACTGTGAAAGAAGATAGATAAGGAGATAAACAAGCAGTGGGATGGAATGAAATCTAAACCTGTTTTTCCATCTAATACCTAGGTGCACTGTTGGAGAAAAACATTTTTGCTTTTGCTGATGAAGGAAGTTAAAGCTTTACTGCCTTTGTAGGTCATGCAGTACCAATCCTGTGTGAATTATGAAATTATGTGAAAGACAATTATATAGCAGTATCCACGCGGAGTGCTTCGGAGCTGCTCGTGAGCATATTGACGTTCTCCCCACCCCAGTTTTGTGCCACTGCAGACTCTCCTCCCTTTCCTCCAAGCAGTCCCTTCTTTTTTCCTCTTGCTGCCTCTTGTCGTGTCCCTTTCCTCCAGCCTTACTTACAGTAAATTCCAGAGGAAAAAAAAAGAAACAAACTTTTCTGGAGGGGGATAAATTCAAGGGTTCAAAAATTTGCGAAGGAATGCTGCTTTCAGAGTAACTTTCTCTCTCGGTTGTGTGACACACGGCCTTGTCCTTTGATGTCAATGGCCAGTCCTTTCCAAGGGGCAGCTCAGAGGCCGGGGTGTGTGTCTGAGCAAGCCATCAATGCCCAGCACTGTGCACAGATCAATCCCCTAACTAGTGTTCAAGAGCTAGAAGAATTCCAGTGCACATAAACATATTTCAAAGGCATACGTGAAATAGCTGAATATATTATAAAGAAAAGCTGAATAACTGGTCTGAACCACAGACTTTTACAAAATTCCAGTCAACCACTTAATAGCCGTGATTAGACACTGAGCTTTGATGAATTTTAGGCAACGATGTCATATGTTGTCTGTGGCGTCTGAGGTAAAACAAAGTTTCCTTGCTTGTTTTTACCCAGATTAAGACATTATCAGCACTGCAGAAGGAATCTCTTAATAGTTGTAGAGTTTCAGAAAAGCTGACATGACTGCAGCATCATCGCTATTTAATGCAGGGGATATTTAGTTGTAAAATGTGGTGAGTGCACATATGGAATGATATAGATAGAAAGGAAGTTCCAAGTTCTTTTGATTCTCAAAAGAATTTCTCAAATCCAATGATAGCCATTTATTATCATTTTCTAAGAATGTACAATGAAAGAGATAGCACAATCTAAGAAGACTTTTAGAGCTATCTAGAATCAGTCTTCATGTAGCTGAGGAGTAATGACAGAGTAGCACTTCCCTTAATCAACAGCCTCCACTTATCCACCTAGCTTAATCCCAGTTGGTGGCGGCTTGATTTACATAGGACTCGGTTGCCATATAGTTAAGCTAAAAGTCTGATACAAGCACCTGATTTACCTTAAGTAACAAACAGTGTTGTTGAGACAGGTTCTGAAAATGCAAGGGTGTCAGATCTTAACCCAAACCTGAACTTTAATTTTGGCTCTGTCCTATTCACAGATATAAATCTTATCTTTATTCAAGATCAGGATTTTTACCAGCACCTCCTCAGTCACCAGTAATAGTTCTTACAAATAAAAATGTGCTGTGGTTTGTAACACAAAGCTACCCTTAGTTTAAATCTTACTGAGCGGAAGTAATTTAATAAGAAAGTCATTGTCACCGGGTCAATCCAATTTTCACATGGGAAGGAATGAGCTCTCCTCCAGGAAAACAAGGCACTTAAACTCCTTTCACCGAATATAAGAAACTAGCAATGGATTTTCTCATGCTATCAGGTTATCCTACAAATTTGTAACATAAAAAAAAAAAAAGCCATCTCTGGGATTTCATCAGCTGCGTATATTGGCAAAACCAGACAAAGTTGTATGTGAACGGAGGGGCAAGGCATGGCTGTTAACTGCTCTTTTTTGCTCTTTCAGACTCTCACCATCTAAATTACAAAGGTTCAGAGTCCTGGAACTTCTTTATAGTGGTGTGCTGAAGAAAAAAATTTGAGAAGCCCTCAAGCTCTACATCTGTAAAATCAACATAACCTAGTCTGTAGCAATAAGGTTAGAGCTATGTGGTCACTTTACACCAACATAAATCCAGACTGTTGCCAAAAAAAAAAAA
>VZSV01000017.1:4642405-4668405 GCA_013398735.1 Nothocercus julius
GAAAGAAAGAAAGAAAGAAAGAAAGAAAGAAAGAAAGAAAGAAAGAAAGAAAGAAAGAAAGAAAGAAAGAAAGAAAGAAAGAAAAAGAAAGAAGGGAAGAGAGAGAGAAAGAAAGAAAGAGAGAAAGCAAGCAGCATAGTTTTCAGTCATTCCTCTGGTGCTCCTAGGTCATCACTGCCACCAGCACAGCTGCAAAGTGAACCAGACTGGGAAGCAGATCCTGCTCAGCGCTCCCATTTTCCAGGGACCGTTGGAAACACCATGAAATTTTGAGAAATTAAAGTGACCGCAAGGCTACAACCTAATCAGATCATGATTGAGATAGACATATTTTTTAATTAAGTTCAGAGAGGAGTTGTAAACAAAATAGAGAATTTATTGAACAATTTATTTTTGATCATACTAACATGCAGAAATCTTGAAGTACTAAATTTATTAATAGAATAGCTGAAATACATTAAAAATCAGTGGCTATTGTAATGTTTAGTAGTGGATTTACCAAGCAGTAGGGAAAATCAGAATTCTTCTTGGTACTAAAACATTATATTGCATAGAGCAAGCAGTCTGCTTGCTAGCTATCTTCTTAGAAGGTATCTTTGCAAAGAAGAAAGGAGTAGTCTACACAGTCCTTTAAAGTTATGGTGAAAAGACACATCTCATTGCTGGAGGCAAGACCGAGTGCACTTACATCGCTGAGGATCAGTTATCGACAGTAGATACCTGAGTGCTAGGTGGCACATGTATATATATGCTGAAGCAGCAGTTTTACAGCAGAGTGGAAGGCAAAGCTGGGAAGCAAACAGTGAGTCCTTGAGCTTTTGGAAGCAGGGATGTGCACCTGCAAATAGCTTTTCACCCAGTCAAGGTCCAGAGGTAGGACTTGTTCTTAGATGTGTATGTTATAAATACTATCACTGTTACAATGATTTTATGGGTTTTTCTGTTGATTAAGCCCTGCAGTTAAAAGGTCATTCAGTACTACAAATGTTTTTTTCTGCATACTGACGACTACACCAATCATGTCATGCAAGTCATAGGCAACCATAGCATTGTTCTGAGAATCTGCTCCAGTTTTTTGTTGCACAGAACATCTTGCCTCTAAAAGAAACAGTGCTATTTTGAAGTTCACTGTTTCTAAACAAATTTGGTCTTACTAGAGGAGAGTTTAAATTCTAAGCTTCCCTTCACCATTTGTCATGAAATGTCTGCATAAGAAAAACATGACGGTGCTGTAACATTTCGAACTTTGCAGGAGCCTTCAGTGTCCTTTGCTACATCTGCCACAACGCTAAGGCTAAGAAAATTCTTTAAAAAAAAATTCAGGTCTTTTGTGTAACTTTTAAAAACTCCAATCAGTGCATATTTTTCTGATGAAAGGAACCAGAAGCAACACCATAATATTTCAAAGAGACTTCCTAATGGCTTTGTAAAGACAAAATGGTAACAATGCATAAAAGTCCCATATATTGCAAAAGTTCTGTTTTGTGTTTAGTCATCTGCATTTTCAGAACTCATTCCAATTTTGCAAATTTGTTGTCCTTTATACCACAAAAATGTCCTGCTTGGATTAGCATTAATATTTCAAACTCGGCTAGCCACTTTACATTTTTGCTTTACATTTTTAACACTATCTTCACTGTGGTGGTACTTACCCGTTCTGTCATTTTTCTACAAGCCTCCTTAGCTGACCTGCCATGCTGCACTCAGTGTTGCCTACTTGCAGCCACTAAGCAAAAATATATTTTCCAAATATTTGATTCTGTACTGGGCATGACATATGTGAAATAAAGGATCCACAAAATACATTTTTACGTACATTTCCTCAGAGTTCAGATTTTCATCTTCTTGTGAATTAAACAGCTGTTGTTGGCCAGCCCAAAACTGTCTTCCATTTCACCCATTTTGACAATAGGGCCGTAAGGTACATGCTATGATACTTTCTTTGCTGCACAAAGTAGATCCATTCTGCAGAAGGGCGGATAAAGTGGTAGCTCATTTAAAGTAGGGCTTAAGCATCTGGTTTCACAATTCCTGTGCCGTTGTCCTGGGTATCCCTTTAGACTTGGGCTTTCCTGGGCTACGTCAGGTTTACTGTAATCAGCATATACCTGTCTGCAGCATAAAGCTTGCTCTGCAAAAACGCAGCTCTTGTCTCCACAGGGATTGCCCACCTCATTTCTTCCTTCATCAGCTCTAAGGCTTTAGTTTCTTTGCCGCCTCTTTACAGAAGTCTCTGTAGCCTAGTCACACTTCAGGGTTCAGGGGAAGAAGAAATTATCACTGAATGCACCCACTGTCAGCCTCCCTCCAGCTTCCCGGGCTCTTCTGATGGCCTCTTGCAGACAGGAGAGGGGCTGGAAACACTGTGTTTGGCGAAGCAAACTAGTGCATCTGTCGTGTAAATCTGATGGCTTTGGGGAATGTGACCCTGGCTAACTTCAGCAAGATTGCAGAAAACAGTATGATTCTGTCTCTATCTAAACAGCTAAATAAATGGCCAGTTTCTCAGAAGTTGCAAGCACTGAACTCATTCCAGTAAGTTGCAGAATGCTACAAGATGTTCCTAAGTTTTGTTATACAAGATGTGAAAATTCCCAGGCAAATCTTGGTTATGACCCTCAAATTTATTTATTTTTGTCTCTCCAGGTAAACTTATTATAATATTTACTTGTATCTTTAGAAAAGAATGCTAAATTTAAACCTACCATCAAATATTCCAAATGTCTTTGCTGTGCGAATTGGAGTGTATTGCATGCATGTGTGCATATTTGTGTGACTGTGTATACACAGACATATAAATAGACCCACAGGACTTAAAAGAATAATATGAAACCAAAGTAAAAGGCAGAAGCAGTTAAATATTTATATTTTTACAGAAAACAGATGACTGATAACTTGGATTTCTTCAAGCTAAGCCTTCATGTGGCAAAACTCACAAGATTAAGTAACTAGCTAAACCTGTTCTCCTCACATGATGATTTGTTGTAATTTTTGTATAGCAGCACATTTTTGCCATAGTTCTTTCTAGCTTTGCAAACACATCTTGCTTGTAAAAAAAAAAAATAAATATGAGATATACTCTGCAACCTAAGTGACCAGGGCTTGTCCAAGTAGGGCAGATATGGATGGCTGAACTTGTCCCAAAGAAAAAGAGCTTGTCCTAGTTCAAATACTGACATCACTTTAATTTCACTGCATAGTTACATAGAAAAAAAATATATAATATTTATATAAAATATGAAAAGACCTGTTAGAATTCACTTTGTTATTTTCTTTCAGGATCAATTTATTTTTCTCTTGTAACAGTGAGCCCTTTGTGTGTTAACCTGTACTCCGGGGCCTATCATTTTCATTTGGCAAAGTTACAAAAGAGTTTCTTTAATAATCCACTGACATAAAAGCAAATTATGCCCCCTTCCATGATATTAACCAGCCCTTCCTATAGGCCCCTCACTCAGTTTTGACACTTTTTTCTTTCCATACTTAGAATTGCTACTTAATCTTAATTCCTAGGTTGTGATAAAAAAACAAGCTGGAGAAATTCATTCCTAATTTTATGGAAATTGAAATTCTAAGTGTCAGTAATTTTAACTGTCCTACAGATAAAGAAATTCTGATGTAACCTTTTAAGTATTATAAAATAATACAAAGCATTATTATAAAATAATACAAATAAATAAAGTCTGTAACAGTCACAATGATTTATGATAAGAATTAATTTATTTAAAATATTTCACATGCTGTTCCTTGAGGCTGATCAAATTTGGAGTTTGGGCTTTTTACAGTCATATAAGCCTGATTCCGAGTTCATTTGATTTCACTAGATATAAGAATCCACGTAAATGATTGCTGGGATCGATTCTTCTCTCTTGACTGACTTTGGAATGTTTAGTTTGAAAAATCAAAAAATCTTAACATTAATGTTAAACAAAATCATGAAGGGCAGAATTCCTCTGACTTAATTGGAAAAGTGTAACAGAACAAAACAGCTTCCCTGCCTTTAAACCTGTAAAATAGGTATACAAGATACAAGTACACAAATGTGTGTTTGTAAAATACATCCATAACAGACACGTACCAAAGGTAAATTTAATAATGTCGCTGATGATAGTTTCATTTCAGATATTTAAAATATAACCACTGTTTTGGTTAGCAGCTTAGCTTTTACTTTATTTATAGCATAATAGGAAAGCCATAGTAAGTTGATTGAAGTACCTTCCTGTTAATTTTGCATGAAATGACTAGATCTGGGCTGTTTTTGCAATAATATCAGAAATGCAACATCTGTCATGTTTGGCTTCTGGAACCCCATTTAATCACAGTATTTTTCTAGCTGTATAATTAGTGCTCAGATTACTGTCATAATATTCTCCACAAAGCCGAAGTCTTTGCCCTCATAACAAATAGACGTGGGGTCAAGTAAAGGTAAAACCTTTTTCTCGCTTAGTTTGGAAGTCTTAGCCAGGGTAACTTTTAGAGTAAGTATGGTGCCAATTTACAAAATTAAGGAAGGAAATTAGAAAGTATTGCTTAGGCTTGAAAGAGCATCACCAGTTTCTCCCAAACAAGATACTGATTTTCTTTAGTTTCATATTTTCAGTACTTTTTTTCTTTGGATCTGTGAACACACAGGTTACATTCATGCTGTGCTCTGTAGGCTCTGTAGGGTTTGATTTGGACAAAATTTCATCATCAAATTCCTGACATGATCCTAAATAATGAATGGTAACTAGGAGGTGGATGTCATCAAATCAGCCACTGCTAAGAGAAATATAACTCCAAAGAAAGAGGGCCATCATGTGTAATGTGTTCACTTCAACTTTTAACCACATCAAGACTAATTATAAATTATTATATGTTGCAAATAAAAAATAATTGTGCATTGGACAAGATGTACTGTTAACATCAGGTTTGGTTTTGCTTCTCTTAGTCTTCTGAAGTAGCTCTATCAATTAGTACTTTCATTAGTGTTGCAGGAGAGTGGTTATTAATGTTAATACAGTAATGACATTCTGAAAAGTTTATGTTTCCATTAATATCTATTCTATTAATATCTATCTGGTGATATGACAGTAGCTAGAGAGCAACCCAGCTTGACTTAGCTTTCTAACACAAGCTGTTATGTTTCCTCACTTTATGAGCAACTGCTGCCTTCCATATACCCTGCTGAGTTAACATATTTATGTGATAATGATTTCTGGGATTTTTTTTGTCTTCAGGTTTTTGAGTGATTTTCCATTTTATGACTAATGAATAACGAATTGCTAAATTTCATTATTAAAATAACTTACCTGCTGGATAGTTTACTTGGCTGGCATGAAACATAGTATGCTAAAATCAAAACTGAACAAAAATAGAATACAGGTTGAGTATGTGTTTAGGCAAAACCAGCTGTAGAAAGGAAGTTACTAAAAATGAATGCTTATGTTTAGATAAAATTATTATAAAACACGAAAGATGACAAGTTTATGCAGCTGAAATTAGATGAAATTCAGGAGACCATATCTGTGAAGAGCACATGGGTTTGAAAGATCTTGTGAAATGGAGAAGCTCCATCTCATGCCTAGTCCTGAAATCTTCAGAAACATGGGATATCTGGATACATTCAGACTTTATGCTCTGTGACATTGTCCGAAATAATTTTCTCTTTTTTTTTGGCTGAGGGAATGTGCCCTTCGAGTCTGACTTTCTGATGCTGTTTTGCTGATTGCATTTCTTTTATAGTAGGAGACAGCATCATAATTGTGAATTTCAGTACTGTATAGCAACCAAGTGCTTCTGAAGCCTTTTCCTTTGAAGTATAACTCATTTGTGGGTTTAACAGGAATTAAAAAGTGCATATTTTGGAGTGAACTGTAAACCAGTGCTATGGAATACATTACATTTGGAAAAATGCAGTCATCTAGTCAGAATTCTTATAGGAAGAGTTAGCAAAAGCTGCTTTCCACAACGCATGGATGCGTGTGATGTCTGCAGGCATATGCATAGGCACACCGCTTTATGCTTGTGTTGTTTGTTTCTGTTTCAGACCATTTCAAAGATTATTCAATATATGATTTACAGTCATAACAATCCTGTTGCCTTCACTGATGTCCACACGTTACCTGGGGTGCTAGAGGAATACAGTGCTTTATTTTTTCCATTGCATCCTAATGGTCTCCAGCTGCAGCCCCCACCCAATGCGGTGAAGAAAAGGACTCTAGTGTGGTAGTGTAGGGTGTAAAATTCAGAGAAAAGTAAAATTTTTCCTTTTTTCGCCCTAAAGTTTGTGAGCTGTTCACTGCAGCGTAAAGGGTAAAAAGTATGCATTTGATTTATACACCTGCTAGTAAAAGTCAACGGATATAATCCCCAAGTAGGATATTTTGTGTTATTCTTAGAGCATGCCTTCAGTTCAGATGAACACCCTCACAGTCTAAAAACAGGGATTTAATAACATTCCATTTTTTCAAGAAAAGTCTATTTTTTAGCCAGGAAAGACAAGACGGAGGAATTTAATGCCATCTGAAATACATAACGTTAATAAAGATTTTAAGCCAGTCCAGCTGGCTGCAGATCAAAGATAGCAGAGGAAACGCGGCCAGCCCTCCCATAAAAGCCGCCTTTCTGTTGTGGGCGAGTGAGTGTGGCCGCCAGCCCTGGGGTGGGCTGGTTGCTGCATCCGCTCCTGCCACGAAACTGGGAGCATCCTGCCGCGGAGGCCTTGGGACTGCTCCTCTTTTGAGCTGGTTTGATCTCTCTGCAAATATCTGTATGTAATGTGCAATTATGCTTATGTACTTCACACAGCATCAGAAAGGAAGTTATATGAATTTAAGATTTTTCAATGCGTAAACAAGCTGTGTGTTTACAGTGCAAATCTGACCCTTAATTCCACTTTTAAAAAACAGTATTACTTTTGTGGTGAAAGTGTTTTTAAGGAATTTATCATCTCTTCAGCATCTGCCAACAAGGCTGTTTAACCCAGGCCTTGTACTATGAGGCTTACTTCATATGACTAGTTTTGGATTATCAATCTGACTTCCTTTGGGCCATTTCTGAAAAATAAGTAAATTAATTAATAGAAGAGAGTGGATCTCCTCATTTCCATCCTACCGAGGCTGTTTTTTAATTTAAAAAAAAAAAAAAAAAATCTCCACACAGATCTGCAGTTTTCTGCCCTTGGCTTTGACCCTTCAGAGGCTGAGCAGAAGCTCTGGGGAGGGAGCTGGAAGGCAACGAGCCCCAGGTGCTGCTGCAGGCCGGGCTCTGCACGTCGGCAGCACTCGCTGCTCTGCACCCATGGGATGAAGGAGCCTGTTGTCCTTTGCACGTGAGAGGCAGATAGCACCCACTTAGTGGTTCATGTGGGGCAATTTGGGTGTTTTATGCCCAGAAAGGTTGGGGGATGTTGAAGAGCCCAGAGAGCTGCGGCTGTAAAACGGTGCCTGGCAGCCCTTGGCTGGGGGGCTCAACAGCTGAAGGAGGTGAGGGGGAATGGGGCTGCCATAGGCAGAGACCTCTGTGTCTTTCTCTATAGGTAAAAATGTAAAACAATGGCTATGAAAAGGGGAAAAAATGCATGCAGAGCGGGGAATAAAAAGGTTTAAGAGGCAGAGGAAGTGAAGGGCATCTGCTTCAGTTGCTTTGCTCTGCCCTGATAACACAAAACAGATGTATTAAATCCAAACGCAGCTAATTTTGTGCTGCTTGGCTGCTCCCTTTTTGTTCCAGATTCACTGCAAAGCACTGACAATGTAAGGTATAAAAGCTGCAACTTCCAAGCAGAACAAAGTAGGTTCTTAGTATTTTTAGAACTACTCTGGCCAAGGCTGCCTTTGCACTGCGCTTTCTGTGAAAAACTCGATATCCAAAATATGACATGGTGTGCAGAGAACATGGCGTTCGGAAATTGCTGAGCGCCCTCGGTGCCGAGTGCTGGTGCCACGGGGACTTTGAGTGAAAAAACAACAACCCCCGTTGGTAGATCTGCGCACAAAGGCGCCTGGTACCAGATAGAGGAACAAGCAGCTGAAGGCACAGCGATGCGCAGGGAAAAAAAAAAAAAAAAAACAGTGTAATTCTTTAAAATAACAATATAAGCTCCTAAGTGACAGAAGTGCCTAGGAAGTGGCTGAATCTCATCTGTTTTCATTGCATTAGTGTTGTGTGCTCTCAGTCAAAGCAGTTAGGATTTGTGAACTATTGTCCTTGTAAAAATATTTGGCTTTCTTTCACTATCACCTCAACTTTGGGCTTTAAATGCTTGATTTAGGAGTAATCAAAACATCTCTTAATCTGGGAATATATACAACGTGTTTTGTTCTTAGGATATGAATATATTCCATTTTAACTAACTTATTTTATCACACCAGTAAGGATCAAACTTAAAAGAAATCGGGCTTTTCCAGTTCATAACCTAAAGTGTTTCCTCTTTGTGTTTGGAGACATACTGAAAACAAAATCTCCAGACAAAAAACATCCCAAGATTGACCTAATGTGTATCTTTGCAATACATCTTTGAATTGGCCAGTGCGAATGCCTAAGGGCAAAAAGTAACGTTGCTAGAACAGTCCTCAACCAGACGCCTTCTGATGGTGGAGTTTTGACTTCGTAACAGTAGAGGTAGAAGTAAATCCCATTTTACAAATGTAATTTATGTGGGTGTGTGGTAATCTTGAAGGTAATGCATCAATGTTGGAGGAAAATGCAAGAGGCTGGATGCAGAGGAAATGCTATCATCACTTCAAAAGAAAACAAATTGTTAATATCTTGCTGGTTTAGATCATGTCACAAATTGGTAACAAGATCTCAGAATATACACAAAAGGGAGATACAGAAAAGACAAACAGGCTATAAAAGTCTTGGAAATTTATTAGATAATATCAAGGCTAAAACCCTAAACATAAATTAATCCTATGATAATATTTATTTAGTGTGCCTTATTAAATTTCTAACACAAGATAAGCTTTTATTTATTTATTTATTTGTATATGTTAATTTTTCCCAATATAGATTTTAGGCTTTTATGTATACAATGTCATAGTGACCTGACCAGACAGAATGAGATTTTTGTGATATTCAGTAAATGGTACAAATAAAATCTATGCTCAAAATGTTGGAACTTCTCATGACGAGGCCAGTGGCGATGGTGGGGGTTGTGGCTGCTCTTGACAGGAGTACTGAATAATGTGGCTAAATTCCACACTGATAATATTAATGTTTTCTGGAAGAGGTGTTTGCCTGCAAACTTGGGCCATTGTGTCAAGCCTCAAGACAGCTTTGGACAATATTTTGCCACCTCTTCACTTCAGCAGAGTCTTCTCTGACATTCTCAATCTGCTACTAAGCACTAAGCAAGCTTATGGTTATTTGGCAGAATAAGTCGAAGACTTTACTCAGGGTAAAATCCAGATTTATCCAAATAACTATTTTTTTTTTTCTCCTCATCTAAAACCTTCTCTCTCGAGTCTGCAGTTAAAAAAAAAAAAAAAGAAAAAGAGAGAGATTTGAATATCTATCCAATCACCACTACTGTTTTTGTGCTGGGCAATTCACTTGTGTTTTTTCCTTTAAATAAAGCATAAATTTTATGTTGATTAGCCTTTTCAGTGCTCTATTTCCAAGTGAAGCTGATAGAAACAAACTTAAATCATGTTAGAGGCCCTTGCGGGAACCTAGTTCTAGTAAATGTACGACTACCCTCCCTTATTGCAGATTTGCTGTGCATACACTGCAGCGTGGCAGACACACCAGGTGACATGATGTGAGAAGGTCGTGTCTTCTTCATGACCGCTCATTTTCACCTTTAGACTTCTACGTCCCAGCAAATTAGATGAAATAATTGCTCCAAATTTTGCAAACTTGAGACAACTATTTAGTATCAGTTAAAATGAAGACGGAAGGAGTTTCAGTGAATTGTTTGGGGTGCTGTGTTTTCTGTTTGAAAGAACGTGCAGCTTAGCCCGTGCTGCTGATTGCTGTGTTTCTTTCAGCTAGTTTCGTATCAGGTTCATTCCTACCTCAATTCAGGTTCACCAGGAGGTACCAGAGCATCGTGGGCTTTCAGCAAGCCAGTCCAAAACATCATGTGCTAACGAGAGGTGCAGTGCACAAATAGTTGCCTTGTGTTTGTCTGTATAACATTTTCCATAACTGCTGTAGGATAATAGGTCTGTATTCCAGCTTTTCTAAGGTTTAGCTAAATAATCTTCAATCAGCTCTGTCTTCAGCATCTGAGAACATATAGACCATGTTTTATATGACCATTTTACCCATATAGTTCCTTTAATTCTAGTGGAAATCATTTCATTCATGTTTTGCAAAATCTGCAGAGCAGTTTTTAAAAGCCTGAATCCTAACTAAATAGAGAAATTTATGTATAGCTTGCAAAGCAGATTATTGCCTAAAAAAAAAAATCTGGTTTGGGCTTTTATACTCCCTGCTTCTTGGGCACAATAGTACAATTATAACATTTTTGTTTCTGTTTCTCAAAAGGATTTATAAAAATATTATTTGAAAGGAATTAATGGAATTTCCTTATTTTGCAATTTCCTATTGTGGAAATCCGTAAAGGAACTGATAGGCAATTTCATACTCCTGAACTTTGAGACAGACTGGTTGGTCAGCTTAAGTGCTGACTGTACTCTACATAAAGGGAAAAGAGAGGGAGCAGCTCTTTAGAAATATTATTTATTTCATGTAACTTAAGGTCTTGCTTTAAGTTGCCATTTTCAGGAACTCATCTCTTTCCACTTGCTACAAATGGTGTGTAACGAAATAGGCTGGGTAAACTAGGTTTTTAAGGCTGGAATGACTCCTTACCCTTCTCTCTACCAGTTGGAAGATCTATATTGCTGATTAAGTTAGCTATTTTAATGGAGGTATATTTACATAAGAAGCATTCCTAGCAGCAAGTCACTTTCTATTGATGATATAAGAGAGGAGGCCAAACCTTCCTCCTCCTCCCACCCCCCAAAAAATAAATCTGGCTCTTATTCAATGTACTTTGATGCCTAGTTAAGAAATAGAGAGGTTTTTTATTCTTTCCAAGGAATGCCCTTTCAGATTTAGCAATTGTATATGTTGTGTTCCTCAGGAGATCAGAGAAGATCGGGATCGACCACGCCTGGATTCCATGGTGCTGTTAATTATGAAACTGGACCAGCTCGATCAGGATATTGAAAATGCTCTCAGTGCCAGCTCTTCCCCATCCAGCACCCCAACCTACAAACGGAGGAATATACCTGTGAGCGAGCTTGCTTAATCCCTCTTATTCTTCTAAGCAGAATCTTCTTTAGCTTCTTTCTTTCATTCATTGTGTTTTCAATGTTCAATTTCAGACCAAAAGTTATTTTTGAGAAGAACTTGTTGTGTGTTTCTTCTTGATTGCATATGATTATATATGTTTTGAAGGCAGCAAGTGGTGGTATCTATTAGATACTTTTGGCATCCTTTCATAGATGAAAGCATCAAAGATTCTCCAGTAAAAGAAAGGGAGATTAGTAACATTCAGAACATGTCTGGATTTCTTACTACCACCTACTGTAAATACAGAATCAGCATGGAGTCAGGATCACACCAGGCTCAGGGCATATGTGTATGTATCACTAAATAGTTATGACTGCAAGTATGAGCTACAGGTCTTGTTTTTCTGCTAAAGGTTGGGTTCAGGTTGGTTGATCTGTTCGTTTTTGGAGAGGCATATTTAAGAAATATTCTGTCATGTGAAATAAAGTTCTGGGAGTATCCTATGCATTTATTTAGATCAGAGACTCCTTCACTAAGAATAGTGAAAAGGAAGACTATGCAGTTCAGAAATATGATTTTTTGTGTGTATTTACATATAAAGCTGTGAAGAACATGAAATGGCTGAGCCATGGTGCTTTCATACAGGCTTCCTATAAATTTTATTCAAATATGTTGCAGCTGTACTTCAATTTAAGAAACCTGAGAAATACCATACCAAAATGTTGGTGGTGTTTCTCCTATTAAAGCTGGACTGCATTACTACTGCATAGTCAAACCTGTGAGTGAGAAAAGCAGTATTGAAGTTACAGTAGTTTTGGCCCCCTGAAGAGTATATGATGGCCTCATTTTGAAAGGATAAAATTATATTTTAATCTAACTGGTTCTTTGCCAGGTATTTGTCACAATTTATATGCCAGTGGGATAGTCTCCCACTCTCATCATAAACAGTAAATCAAACATACACTATATTTTTAAAAACCTATATTTACTTCCTCAAAAATAAATCATCCTATTTTTCTTCTTCTTTCTACTTTCAAAAAGAGGAATGTGACCTTCCCATAAAAAGCAGGGCACTTTAACCAAAAACAACATTTGGTGGTAAGTCTTTGCTGATTCTAAAACCTAAGGAGTCGTACCTCTGAATTGTATAAACTGCTGAATGGTGATGTCATTTCAGCTGTCTAACAGTTTGCAGATGTTCGTGAGCTTACAAGGCTGCCGGAGACAGAAGGTGGGAGCGCACAGGAAATACTGAACATCAGAGAAAAATGTCAGACTTCTGCAGCCCTTAACTGATTTTTCTTACCTTGCATTCTACCATTTAGGGCAATTACAGCTTTGATGTTAGTGATGATTTATAATTTCAGAACAGCAGCTAATGCAAACCACCACACTGAAAAGAAAGACAGCAGGAGAATGGGTAGGGAGCAGAAAAGAATCCTTCTGTCTGTTATATACAGAATTAGGCATATATGTTTGAGTCTATATAAATCCTTTTGTTATTTAGAAGAACTCAATTTTTATTTTGTATTCCTATGTACTGAAGAGACTTAAAAAGTTTTTTTGTTTTTGTTTTTGTTCTTTTTTTTTAACAGGATGTTGAATCTGGTTCTGAAAGTGGAGTGGATGTTGCTTCAGTAAATCACTCACAAACAAGCTTGTCTCCTAATATTCATGCTGCTGAGCTAGGATCTTCCTGTTCAGTTGCCAGCGCTGGAGCTAAACCAAAGGCTGGGGTGAGTACAAAGGGGTTTTTTTTTCTTTTTTTTTCTTGTTTTTTTCCCTTAACAGCAATCATGATATCACATGATATCAGTCTGGAATTGAAAGAAAGATTTTCTAGTATTCACTATAGTGGATTGTAAATGAGTGCGTGAGGCTGGAAAAACAGAGTAATAAAGCTTTTTGTCTTAAATACCTTTTGAGTGGCAAAGAATTGGTAAGCAAAGTACAAGTTTGACATTTAGAAACACAGTATGATCAGCTGATGATTGTAATAGGTTAAGCCTTCATGTGAAAAGATAAACTTTAATGGACCCGTTTGATTTTACTTCTGCCGGTAAGATTACCTGCAGTGGTAAGTACCATTCCTCTGTCGGTGAAATGGCAGGAAGCTGAGTACTGAAATCTGTTTCGATGAATGATACTGCCTTATGATCTGTACACTCACATCGTATGGTATGGCAAAAAGTTCCCAAATCCTGGTTAGCCCCATTGAAGGGCAAATGTGATTCTAAGGCCAAATTTGGCAAATAGTTTCACTTGCTCAAGATGAAAGGGGAACCTTAGAGCAGGCAGACTTTTTGTAGTAGGGGAGATCAAGTCGGAGAGTTCAAAAGTGACACGGAGCTCAGCATTTTTGATTGCTTGTGCCCAGCTGCTGCAAAAGTGCTCAGCGTTCTTCTCTGAACGCTGCTGCCAGCCATGGACAGTGTACCTGAAAGGTGGCATGCTCATTATCCTTATTCTGCAGTATACAAGCAAGTCTTCCAGGTACTATTTTCTGCTATTTCAGTGAAATACTTGTAAGCTACAGTGGTCTCTTTCACTACATATTTGATCCATGTTCCTGTATTTTGTGTCACTGACTTTCACAAGAAATTTGCCTGTGTAACATTTACTCTGCAGATGGGAGGCAATGGAGCTCTCATCCTTCTGTATTTATTAATAAATAGCTATATCTATCTATCTATCTATCTGTATCTCTAAGGCTCTTCTTTTGCCGGTATTTATCTACTGAAGAATCCTTAACACTTTAGCTGTCAGCACCTGCAGAAATGCTTGGATATCCTAGAAACTCTTGACACACTTTGTGTTCCCTCTTGCTCTTGTTTTTTTTACTCTGTCACAAACTAGAGAAATCAAGGCTCTTCGAAGCTTTGTCTAGGCTTACATGTCTTACAGTTATTACCATTCCAGTCAATTCACCCATTTAGCTGCTGCTGGTAACTGGACCAGCAGAAAATCTGGAATAAAATATTAAAATATGAAGTGTGGTTAGCATAAAGATACATGTTTATAAGAAGTTTGTGAAAAGTAAAATGAAGAGGCAAACTGCCATTTTTCTGCACTGCAATAGCAAGTTAACTAATGTCTTCGATTGAGGCAGTAACACAAGTTCTAATAAACATTTACATTTAGGATTGTTCACTTGTACAAAAATAAATTCACTCATAATCTATCATCAGTGCATAACTATAGCAAATAGAGAGCTCTGCACTCTGTCATTGCATACAATGCAGCACAAAATTCTCAAATAAGTACGTATGTTATGCTAGAAGGTGATATCCCATTTAGCCAGCTCCTGAGAAGAACAAAGACACTCTTTAAGGTATTAAACATCCTTTTAAAATGTAGATTCCTCTACTAATATTTGGGGAACTCTGGCTTTGCAGTAATGTGGGTCACTTAGTTAGGAGCTAGATACAACATGTTAATTTACCTTTCTGAAGTATTTTTTGATGTTGTCTGTGAGATAGATTATATGTATATCATATATATATATCATGCTGAACATCTCTTAGAATATACTTTGCGATATACTTTTTAATGTATACATCTTTGTAAAGTTGTTGTTTTTTACCTTGTAGAGTAACTATAAATATACAATAATCTCTAGTGGTGGGTGGATCATAGACCTGCTATTCAGAGACTCCTGTCCCCTTTCCTTAACACTTCGGAAAAATGATATTAAATTTCCTCTGAACTCAGACCTTTGCTAAGATTTTGCAGGTTGTCACACTGTAGCAGGATTTGGGATGGGATCTTTTTAGCAGTTATTTTGAGATGAAGACTGTATTTTCATTCTTCCCATAGGTATGTTAAGTACACAGTGTCCATCATTTTTTCTCAACAGAGTGTAGATCTCCAATTTGGGGGGAAAAAAACAGTCCCTCTCATATGTGTCCCACTCCTTTTGACTTTGCCCTCTCAGATGGTGTTGCCTGTGTCCTCTTCTGAACAACAGGGCTGTGAGGGCTGATGTGCTCTGTGGCTTCAGCTGTCCAACTTCAGCTGCCTCCTTGCCTGCCTGCAGGGATACTTGATTTGAAATCTATTTTTTCTCTGAACATAATTAGGAGAAAATCGTCCTCAGTTCTAAGTGCTGTGTATCTTTAGCCCTGCTGTTCACCTAGTCTGCATAGCTGAATACTATTAGGTGCTTGCCTGGAATCATACACAAAGAAAAGCAGTGCCTCTATCCTTCTGGTTTAGTGTTGGGCTCTATTAGCCCGTAAGTTTAGAAAGGGTCTCCTTGAGACACTGGCCAGAATAGATATCAGGGATGTTTCTGTGCAGATGATTTCCTTAAAGAGATCACCTGCGAATCACCTCCATTCCACAGGATGGACTCTGGAATGGAGTTCTCTTTTAAGGGAGACATTTGTTAGTGGCTATTGTTTTGTCATAGTAGCTGATATAGGAATAGGCTTATAATACTCTGCATTACCAAACTGCTTTTTAGAGGTGGTTGTTTCAAATATTTTATTTCCTTTTTGGTGCAGTGCAACTGGAGATCTTCAACAATTCCAGATGCTTTTTCTCCCAGGCAACTTGTTTTGTTTATTAATAGTATGTAAACAAGAGTATGACTGCAATTAGTTATAATATGGAATGATATGTGGTATTTTTAAACAAACTATAGCAAGCTGTTGACTGTATCAAAAGTGCACTATGCAAGCAAAACAAGACCTCATGTGGAGACTTTGGGGGAGAATGAATGATAAAGCAGAGACTTTGATCTGAATTCAAGTCTAGTCCCTGATGTAGAACATGTACAGCTACATAACTTCGCAACACCTTATCTTACAGATAGGAAACTGTATAGACTATATAGACAATCTATCCTTTCAAGATTATTAAGCCTTACATGGAGTTAAAATAAAGTTTCTAATAAGGCTATAGTGTACTGGAATATATCCAAGTAGAATGTGGCATGTTAATCCTAGTGGAAATGATTTATCTATCAGTTTATGGAAAAAGATAATATTTTACATTTTTGTTAGTAGGTTTTATAAAATGTTAAACAAGTCTTCCAGTAGCAGTGGTATTCAAAATGCAGTATCAATTGTCATTTCTCTTGCACAGTAAGAGTAGATTTTGTTTTATGGAAAGATGACTGAATTTCCTATATATAATGTGTATGTCTGCATATGTATATGCACAAGTTATTTTAACATCTCATAAAAAACTTCATTTATGGACAGATGATTCTTGTTAGGGTCCTAATATATGTGCCTACGTTACTTATGTATACATTAATTTATAAATATAAATATGCACGCCCATGTAGTACCCCTTGCTAATTATGGAAATAATAAGAGCAAGCAGAATTCCCCTCGGAGCTCTGGATACCTTTCTGTCATTATGTTGTGCATCATGCAAACTTTTAATCTGCAGATTTAGATGATACTTTGGGCCTGTGAGAAATGTACATTTGAATAATCTTCATCCTAAATTTAAAAATATGTTACGATAATATTTCATGCTCAAGGCACAATAGCATGATTTGGTCATTAGAGAGTGCACCTGCCATGTTATATAGGACCATATAGTAAGAAACATGTTTTTAGCATCTTTGTATTATTAAATTTTATGGAGTAAAGCATGTTCCTGCTTCTGTAATTAGTCCATCTCTATATTCTGTTTTTATTCACCAGTCTCCAAAATAGACAATGATTTTTGAATATTAACTACACACTTGGCAAGCATAAGTCACATGGGAGTTGAAATCAGCTTGAAAAAATAGGAAATCAACAGGCTTTTGCCCCAGTGGTCATGAGAAACACTGAGAAATAGGAGTGTCTGGTCTGGATTTGGATAGCAAGGAATGTAAATATCCTGTATGTCATTGCTTTCTACAAGCTAACTCTACACATCTGGACACTTAGAACATTGTTCAACAATAAAAACCAGAAACGACTGAGTTTTAAATTTGGCTTGATTAATATAAAAACAATATGTGGTACAGAGGTCTAGAATGAATTTTAATAACAAAGGGTAGGTTACAATAGCCTTGTCCAGTGATCAGTTGAAAGTTAGCTAGTTAGGGAAAGGAAAGCTTGAATCAATTATCATTGTTGGGTTCTTTTTGTAAATAGAAAAATCTGGCTAAAGGACAAGAGCAAGTAAAGTAACGGGCAAATTTTTGTCCTGGAAAATTTGCTCTGTGATACCTGTGTATTTTCTGCTCAGATGGAGGAAAAGGAAAGAAAAAGAAAAAAAAAAAAAAAAAAAAGCTGTGAATACTTTCTGCTGCTTTTCTTGGCAGTCCTGTCCTTTCTGTTTCATCAGTGCTCAACTTATCTTAATCACATGTACAATTGTAATCAAAATCTATTATCACTAGAATAGCTGATATCAAGAAGATTGTTTTTCAGATTAGCTGTAATGACTCATTTAGAAAACATTCATTTCTCAAAGTGATTTTAGGCACCTATTATGCCTGCAAGTACAAAATGGCCTAGTCTGGCCAAGCACTAGAATAGGTTCAGGTGCAGCCACTGATTTCAGTGGAATCCTGGATAAGCTCATGGATCTGCTTTCACAAATCTGGTTAGGAGAGAAGGCTGGATTATTTAGATGGCAGTTTTGCAAGCCATTCATCTAAGTGTATTAAAATAATGTAGCCTGTCACATGTGTTTTTAATGATTACCGTATTTTAAAATCTTAACTGTTTAGACAAAGCCGAGTCAATCTGTGATTCATAGATAGCAAAAATTGAGTTCACCTTTCTTTCTGCTTTGTGGCACTGTGCTGAAAGTTGTGAAATTAAACTAAAAAATTAAGTATATAAAAGAGGTACAAAAAAATCTCCATTTCAGAACCAAATATTCATAAAGGAGGTCAGCAACTCTTTGTAATTCTTACATATTCCACTACATTGTGTTCCCTGAATTTAATAGATAACTGTGAGGTGTTCATTCATACACACATGCAGAGTATTTCAGTGAAAAGGTGCAGGTAGGTTTTCTATGGTTACGCTGCAGAAAAACTGATCCTATTTTAGTCTCACTGAAGCATACCTTTATTTAAAATGAGATAAATAATACTCTGATATGGAGCACAGGGTCACTGAGTTAGATGGATATCAATTTCATAATTAGATGGATATCAAATTCATAATTTAATCAATTTATTAAAATATCTTTTTTTTTTTTTAAGAATTTGCTGATATTATGACATTCCTGAGTTCTTGCTCTTCCAGGCAAACTGGGAAGTCATTCTTGTAGGCATTAGGGGGAGAGATTCTTATTATGCAACAATAATTAAGATATTATTTGACTAAGCTTAAGATTTTTCATTACTAAAAGATGAGGAAAGACTTCAGGATGTGATCATGTTGATTATACTGGTGTTGCTTGCTATTTTTCCTTTCTCTGGGGGGAAAAAAATAGTGTTTTAGAAGACAACTAATTATGGAAGTGAATTTTAATGCCAGCATTTTTTCATTTGGATTCTAACAGACTGTTAGTTCCACAAAACGTCTTTTCAGCACCTAAACTTCCAAGAAGTTATATTTGCCGATCGCGTAATAGATAACAGCAGGATTGCCCTGTGTTTCTTGCATGAAACACATTTCTCCCTCAAAATTTTTCTTGGATTCTGAAGTGGTCCCCAAAAGAATCTGTATTCTGGTCTGAGGAGAACTTCCTATGTTAACTGCTTAGAATTCCTAAATGCTTTTGTCGTTATTGTTTAGTGAAAGAAGAAGCAAGTGTAGTCGATTAAGCTCCACAAATTTTAGAGGGGAGTTTTTTTTACAGTGAGAGTAATCCACTAGAATTTGAATCAAAAAGACTCTGTCCAGTTATGACATCCTCAGTCAGGAACAGTGTCTCTCTCTCTCTCAGTAATGATTACTAGGTGACCAAAGTGTATAGAAATTCATACAGCAATAAAATGTTTGCATTTTGTATAGCTGCAGTATGACATAGGAAATGCATATATTAAGCTATGCACTTTTGTTTCCAAGTTTGGGAACCAAAATAAATATCCTTGCTTGCATGGTGCTAAGCATAAAGAGCTCTCAGTGCTTTCCAAGATGTGAAGGGTTATGTAAGGTGCATGTGCTTTTTTACATCAACAAGAATGGAGATGCATTTTTGTCTCTCCTTGCAAACCGTTTATACGGCTGTGCTTATACACCCAGCCTTTTTCATATGTTGCTCCTTTCTGGAGTGTTGCTGACATGGGAATGTTGTTTTCTAACTGTATGTACAAAAGCTGTTTGTTTGAATGGAAGGAGAAGTTAGGACTTCTGTAGCAGTAACATTGCTAATTGTACTATGCACAGTCAAATACTAAGTGCGTTTATTCACTGTCTGCTGCCATCTGCTGCTTGACGCTTGTAAACGAAGGGGTCTCAAAGGGCATCAGCATTTGCACGGCTTCAGTCGGTCCTACTGACTGCAACATTTTGTGATTGAATATACAGACTGTCGTGTTTCAGAAACTTTTCATCTCGTATGGATGTATTCTAAATATTTCTAAGATATGATATACTAAAGACTGATATTTTTCTATCGGAATGAAGTTTTAATGAAAGTCTTAGCGGGTGAGGAAATTTTTTAAAATGTTACGGAAAAAATTTCCAACTGGTCCTAAATAGAATTGCTTTTACAGTAGTGGAGGAAACATTCATTTGTGAATTTTTGAAGATTTTTGAAGAAATTTTGATAAATCTCTTGAACAAGAACACAAAACTTTTACAATAGACAGTGAATTTTAAGTAGTCTTCCATTGGTGCTACGTTCAATATTCTGTTTTATCAGCTATAGGCTGAGTTTACAGACGGACAGCACTGAGGGCAGGGATTCAGTCTTATTTATTAGATATAAGCCTATAAAAGGCAATAAGCAAAATTAGGTTTTAGTAGCAATATTCCCCCTTTTTAATGCAAGATAACTTTAGTGCAGGTCTCTTCTTGCTGTTCTGTGTGGGCTGAGTGGAATCCTAAGTTTCCCCTTTCTTTTTTTTGAATTTACTTAAATTTAACTGTATGTCAGGATAAAATTTTAACTCTTTTTTCAGTGCTGGAAAAGTTAAGCAGACATGACATTTATATCATTGTATTTAAAGAAAAAAATACTTGGTAATTTTTCTTCTGTCAGAATGCAATCCATGTTTTGCATCTCTGCATTGCAGATTGCAGCACTGAGCTGCATAATCCAGCTCGGAATTGTTACTGCATGCATGAGCAAAACAGGCAAATCTTTATATGGGGGTCAGTCAGAAGCCCATGAGTGGAAAACTGCTGAAAAAAGATGGGAACTCATTCCTAATGTTTTTAATGTTACACTGCAAAGTATTTATTTTCCCTGGGGAAAAAATAAAAGATCGCTAAGCATAGAAATGCAGTTTTACTCAAGGCATTAAGGTGCTTCTCTCCTTTTGTAAAACTTTTGATAAATGTTGATTTAAATTGCTTTAATGCAGAGGTATATGCGTCTGATTAGGGTTGCATTGGTTTTGGTATGCACCAATACTGGCAAAAAGATCCCTGCCAGGGATAATGAATGGTACAAGTGAGATGCACAGGGAGTAAACTCCTAGGGTTTGCAGTACATACATGCTCTAGATCTCCCACTGCGATGGCTGTACACACAATATATACACATCCAATAACTACAGCAGGTCTTGGGCAGGGAGAGTGCACAAGGTTAGACTGATTCAATATAGCAATAATATAGAATTCAATACAATTCTAAATTGTGCCCTTAATGTTGGACACCTAGGCATGTCTCTTACATGGATGCTATTTCTTTACATAGAGCTGTATTCTGGTGAAACTCGCCCAAGTGCTACCTACCTTCTCTGTGTTTCATGTCTGATAATAAACAGACTGAAAATAGAAATATTCGTATGTTTGTGTTTCCATCATGCTCGATAATATTTCAACAGGAATATTCCCATCTAACAGGAGATCTCTAAATCTTCAGAACACAGGAAAGAATTTTCCAAAAATCAGTGGAAAGATTGAGAGACAGCTGCTTGGAAACTTGCTGCAGAAAGCTAGATTGCAAATTTTCTGAGAACTGGGGCTAAGAAGCTTCAAAGCTGTGAAGGGACTTGAACTTTATGCTACCAAGAGACCAGAAGGTGACAAAATGCTATGACTTTATTCAGTGCAACTGTGTTGCACAAGAGTTTCAACTAGGATAAACTGTTATTGGATGATGAATTGTTGCTCTATTTGAAACTTGCCGAAGGCGATTCCAGTTTTGATTTTGGATAGCTCTGTGAAGGAATCTATTGTTTCTGTTGGGCTCTGCGAGTGCTTTTTACATTTCACAAAGGATTAGTGTCATGGGACAGCAGTAGCCCAACCAAAGAGCACAAACTGAAAACCATCCTGGGGGCTGCAGAGGGCCTTATCCCTCAGCAGCTCAGGAGGAGAGAGACCTCAGAGCGGTTTGAAAAAGGAGAAGAGCGCAATGTCTTAGCAGTTCATTTGTAACACAGTGCTGGTTCAGGGATGAGGCTGTGTCCCAAACAAGCCCCCTTTTTCCTCTTTTGTGCAACATTTCTACAAGGAGAGGGTTCAGATTACCCAGCTATCCCATGCCAGCCCCGTGGCACAGAGTGGACAAGATGCAGTCACGGGATCACGATCATGTTTGAGCTGCTCAGGAACTAGCAGGAAACCTGATTCTTGCAGCATTTTTCAGTGCTGGCCTCCAAAGTTCTATTTGTTACCAAGCAGCGTTACCAACTGTAAAGCTGTTTTTTTTTAAAAAAAAAAAAAAAAAAAAAAAAAGTTAAAAAAGTTCTGATATTCATAACCAGGTCAGAGCTCAGTGGGACTTGGGCCCATGTTGGGATGCTATGACATTTAAATGCTATTTGGCTGAGTGGTGAATGTAAGAACGTGTAAGAACATGGTTTTTGGTGCCTTAGTTCAGCATGCCTATGTTCTTGAATCTTTAAAATAGTTGTCTTTTTATTTATATGTTATTTGTACTTTTCTACCTTCCTCACTAACCTGCCTATCCCTCAAAGCTTTCAAATTGCTTCTTTTTTTTATATGCAGCTGGATAGAAGTCTGCCTGTGGTTTGGACAAAGTGGAAGAGACAGAAGCATTTAAAGCAAAGATAGGTATTAGATACTTTATAGGCCATGGTCTGAAGATTAGTGCCTTTGGGGAAAAACTGTGTCACTAATAAGTGTAGCTTATGCTGTAAGTCTTGTTAGTACTGAATTTAGTCTGCATGAATTCATGTCTCCACTTGTAGCTATAGTTATTTTAAGTGTACTATCAGCTAAGTGAATTTTTCTGATTTTGCGATGCTTAAAATAATGTGCATTGAGCTGAGCAGAGAACATGCAAAACCTCAAGAAAGAGAAGCAATATTAAAGGGCAAGAAACAATGTAATAGATAGATATGCCTTTTGATGAGAATTTCCTGTGAGTTTTATCTAAGAAAGAATTTCAGGCTTGAGTCCAAGGCAAGTAAGGGAGCACAAAATGAGGGGACAAAGACACAGCATTTGAGTTGGAAAGGAAGAGAATAAACAGCAGTGACAACAGCACAGACTCTCTATCAATAAACAGCACAGAAAAGTGGGAGCCTGCACATGAAGGAGGAGGAAAAACCCTTTGTTTAAGCTTCTTGAAGGGGCCAAGAGGTATGGGGAAAGAGGGGAGGGGAAATAAAAAGGTGATATTTAAAAAAAAAAAAAGGAAAAAAGTAGGGAAATTGGGGGGAAAAGTGGGGGTTTTGGTTTTTGTTTATTTGTTTTTCTTTTTTTTAAAGGTAAATAGCAAATGATAGGACCTAAACTAACAGGTCAGTCAAATCAGTTTGTTCACAGCAAATATCTAGATTGCACTAGATTATCTTCTTTCATGCTTCATAAATGGTGTTCTTTGCTCTTGGAAACAGTTTGAAAACGTGGCAGGAATAGTTTACATTACTGGAATGGAAGAAATCCATGTCTGCCTTTTCAAGCACTTTTCCAGACACAGACGTGCTGTGAGTGACATCATGGAAAACCATTTCTTCCTGCCCTTTACATACGCCTCTCTCGAAGGCATTCGCCTGCTCTCTGGCTCTTGCTCTGTCACACTCTCCGTCTCTTGCTCTCTGGCTCTGCTTTTTTACCTTTTTCTTCTTTTTTTACTTTGTCTTTTTTTTTGTTTTGTTTTGTTTTGTTTTTTTGTTTTGTTTTCGAAGCCAGTGTGGAGGCAAGAGAATTGGTTAGTGTCTCTGTTGAAAGAGTTTGGTTTGGGGTTTTTTTTAATGCACAAAATTCCTCTCAGTGAGACATGCCACACATTCTGATCTCTCTCCTTCAGGCAGTTACACGCTATTAAATATGGGGTTGGAAATGACACACGTCTGGAAGTATACAAGTAAAACAGCCTTCAACTTTCTGTACTGCTCTATACAATGAAGGTGTTGTAGATTGTTAATTGGAAGGCATGGACTTCTAGTTGGTTGGGCTTTCTATAAATAGAAATTCTGCCTTCCAGTGTGTTGCCACATTTTATTTTCTTCAGATTGACTCTCCTACTTTGAATCTTTCCATGTTCTAATACAGAAATCAGCAAAGTTTTTAGTGTGTCTGTCCCCTTCCCCTCTCCCCCTACCAAAATAGAGTTTGCGTGCTGAAATGTTGTTCTATTTACCTTATTTTACCAGGCTGTCTTTATGGTATTTTTGTAGTATCCCTATTTTAAAAGAGAAAAAAGCAAAATGACCTATATTGGTGCTTGAGGCTTTCTCTGTATGCTGTTCCCCACTCCCAATAAATAGTAAAATATTGTTGTTAATTAAATAGTATTGAATGTGTTACGTAGAGATTACAGCTAGCATACTGCAATACAGAAGGCAAATAGAGTGTTGCTTAAAAAGGAAAGCAGGGGGATTCTTCAGTCTTCCAAAGTCGTTCTGAAGTTTCGGGTTCACACTCTGAGACCACAACACTGGCTCTGTGAACAGCGCTGGGCTAGATGGTTTATTGTTCCGTAGTAGTTCGTAAGGGGAGAAAAAAACCTGGCATGAGATGCAGCTGTTAGGGAATTTGGACTGGTTGATACTGAAGATGGAGGTGTTAAAACACACTTGGACTCGATCTCAGAGGAGTGAAAACATTAGAATACAGAATTAATTCCTTAGCAATCCAAGATCGTGTTAAATAGTAGCGCTATCTTTAGCAAGCTGCAGTGCCAAGGCCAACATAATCTATATTGCAAGAGTATAGTTCCAGGCACATTACAAGTCACGATAAGCAGATGTGAGAAAAGGTGGATGCTAAATATATGGTGTTTTCCTAAAATGTGAGGAATTTCAAAGCACTCCAAATTATTGGCCAAGATACGTTTCCTTAGAAGTCTGAAGAAACTTTAACATAAGAGAATAATGATATGGAAAATTCAGTACTTACTGCAAATGGCAGAGAGGTTTATCTAGAACATGTAAAACTAAGCATAGATATTTCAGCTGACCGGGAACAGTAAGTTTCTTTGCACAAACCTACATGACTGAGATACTGAATGATCAAAAAGTCCAGCAGTTCGTTATCACTTTGGAGAATTAGTGACAGGCATAAAATGGGTAAGCAAAAATGTGGCAAGGAGGAGTACAGCCAATTTTATATCCCGTTTCCAAACTCCTAAAACTGAGCTATGTTGGCTCACTGCAGAGCTTTGCTGCGCAGTCACATGCAGTTTTTCTTTCTGACTCTTCTATTGTTGCTTTGCCAGTACAAAAGCAGTTCAAGTAAGATCCAGTTTTGCAGTTGCCAACACTCAGTGATGTTTCGACATGCTTAGGGGTTTCAGAGTGTTTTGAGACCTCTGTATTCTTAGGAGGGGAAAAAAAAATATCTTTAATGGGTTTCTCACATTGTTTAGAAAATCCTGTGGCTAGTTTCACGGAATTATGGAAGAAGGGAAAATCAGAGCAGAAATCTTAGAAAATATGTGTGGAAAAATAAACGTTTAAGAAACAATTTAAAAAAATCCGAAATTCTGGGTACCCAGCAGTCCTACTGCATTTCAAGAGGATGTGTAATTGTTCAGATTTTTTTCTTAGTTGAGCCTTTCACCTACACTTTCTGAAAATTCCTTAAAGGACAGATTTTTTAAAAAGCATTTAGATGTTTAAAGGCAACTGTAGGCAGCTGCTGAGCTGAGCAGATACAGAGGATCTACCTACCAGTGAACGTTGCGGACTGCATCTTATGTGACCTCAAGCGCTACGCTGATTTCTGGGAAGGGAAACTCTCTGATAGTCTATCTACTTGTGTTACCTCTGTGGCTGAACAGACTTCTCACTGAGCTTTATGCTCCTGAATCACTTTTGAAAATATCTTGAATGCTTGCCTACGTATTTACTGTAGATATGGAAAACCGTAACCTGAATTCTGCTCCTAAGATCCTTCCTATATCAAAGTGTTCTCCATTAACTGTCTCAGCTATGAAAGCAGGAAGAAAGAAAAAATAAATTCTTCCTGTGATATTTTACTTTGTCCTGAGAACTCAGAAAAGAGGGTAGGAAGGCAGGGAGTGGAGAGCTGATTCAGAAATCTGTTACAGTTAGGAATCTTACAGGTAAAGGTCAGAGGAGAGGCACAAGGACTAGTTAGCTATGTCCGGTTAGGTTTACATCTCAAAGTACACTGAAAAGTGCAATGGGTCTCATATCAAGTATTTGAATATAGGAGGCTTTTCTCATTTTGAAGTGAGTTGCTTCTTTCTAAGAAACTCAAACCAGTTAAATATTTCACTTTATGAAGACTTCTGCAACTTTTTTTTTTTTTTTT